>CAJQZN010000045.1:0-73183 GCA_907164685.1 Colias eurytheme | reverse complement strand
GATACAGACACAAATTATATTAAGAATATGGATCTAATATAACAAGTTTCAGAACCAAACTTACCTGGAATGTATCAACAACTCTATGTAAAAATTCAATGACAAAAAGAGGGGCAACTTCCTGTTTGCTCACAGCTACCAATGCAACTCCACCTCTCTGAATTGAAATTAAGTAATGATGTGGTGCTGCTAAGACAGGTGGTACATCCTATAAACATAAATAAATACTGTTCATGTTGTCCTCCTTTTAAAATTTCTAAACGACTATGTAACCAGATCTAAGTATTTAAATTTTTTATTGTATCTTGAAAATCCCAAAACTTTCGAAAATAGGGATGAAATTTAAATGATGTTTATATCTCAAGTGCACTTAATGTTGTTAGTAAATACTTACATTAGGTGATGCACGTTGAGCTTCCAAATAATAATCACACACAGAACGTGGTATTACACTTCTCCAGTGTTTCTCAAGAAACACGTCCCTGTAAATATCATAAATAAATTAGTAATAAAAATTTACTCGTCATCAATAATTTTTCATCCGTTTTAATGACTTGTCTAATGAAACCTACCCAGAAGGGTTTATAATAAATAAACTGTGGATCATTGCTAACAAGAAAACGAATAGTTTATTAAGTATTTAACTTCAAATAAAAACAACAGGACAAAATCTAATATCAAGCATCTGTTCAAACTTTCAAGTTTGTAATTGTGTCAAATTGACAATTGACATATCATATATGTCAAATATGATAAAATTATTAGCATTGTTCTAAAAAAAAACTACTTTTATATTTAAAAAATTATTTAATAAATATAAACAATACAGTATTTTAGATTGTTAAAATTTACAGTGTTACTGATATATAATAATATGTTGAATAATTATAACGCCATCTATGTGTTGCATGGAAAGTTAAGTAAGCAGCAGTGAGTAGGCCAGCATTTTCAGCAATCAGCATGTAGGTAGTTTGAATATTGTAGGTACGAGTTTGAATATTGTACCTGATTGTACCTATGTGGGGTTCAAAAAGAGTTCAAAGTATAATGATTAATGTATAGTAGGTTTAATATGCTTCTCAATTTTTATCTAGATCTACTTGCTTGCTTACTACTGCATTATGCATATCCTATCATATCTAGTTGTTATACCTACCAGCATTTGGGACATTAAAAATATTTTCTCATAATAAAAGAAATTAAAAACCATCAGATGACTAGGCTATTCAAACATTTTTTTTAACAAAAAACTAAACCTTCAACTGGTCAGAACTGGACCAATTTTAAATGGGTACAATCATAAGGCACTAGCAACTTTATAAATGCAGTTAATGCACCTCTTGTCCATAAACTTATACTTACACTGTTTTTCCTTGACCACCAGGTTGTCTGGAAGAGATCGCTGTCTTATGATAAGACCGCCTGTTGAGGTTAACTGTGTCTATTTCATTTACAATATATTTACTTTTGTGATTTTTATTTCTTGGTGGCTGGTGCACAATAAAGTATTTCAGTTTGTTTGTTTGAATAGAAAAACTATTTTTTAAGTTGGTTGAAAATAAAACTAGCATAGGTACTAAGGAATATTTCACTACACAGCACCTGTTCATGTTGAGTTGTACAGTGTACTGCATGTATTCATAGTTCAATAAACACTTTTAATGCTAGGCAGATAATTTGATTGATTGAATTGAAATAGTGCAGTTTAACATGTTTAGTTATTATGATGTAAAATCATTAAGAAGTTGCAGATTGCTTAAGACTACCTATCTACATAGATGATAATAATCAGAATGTTACAAGAAATCTATAGAGATATTTTCAATAATTATATATTACTGAAATATGCCATATTGCCATAGAACTTTACAAGTAAAGATTTATATTCATTACTAAAGTGAATGCTTTGGTACTGATTCTGATAATTTTAATTAATAATTGTGTATGTATAAGTAACTTTGAAACTATGTATAAGTATTTTAGTCTAATATTCTGAAAATCATTTGGAAAAACTACAGACTGCAACAAGAAAGAAATAATTAATATTCTATTGGAAATCAATTTCAAAAACAATTCATACTAATAACAGAACAGGGAACTCATAGAAATTAAATAAGACAAAAGTTAGCTTTTTTTGTTTATTGAGTCCTGCCCTTACAAAAGATTAACGGTTGGATTTAGCAACACGTTCCAGCTCGTCCTTCTTCTTAATTGCGTATGAGTTTGATGAACCTTTGGCAGCGTTGATAAGCTCATCAGCAACACATTCGGCAATTGTCTTGATGTTCCTAAATGCTGCTTCACGAGCACCAGTGCACAGAAGCCAAATGGCTTGGTTCACCCTTCGGAGAGGAGAGACGTCCACAGCTTGACGACGCACTGTACCAGCACGACCGATTCTGGTGGAGTCTTCACGGGGACCCGAGTTAATAATGGCAGTAACTAAAACTTGCAGTGGGTTTTCTCCAGTTAGGAGATGGATAATTTCAAAAGCGTGTTTAACGATTCTGACTGCCATTAGTTTCTTGCCATTGTTACGACCGTGCATCATCAATGAGTTAGTCAGGCGTTCGACGATGGGGCACTGAGCTTTGCGGAAGCGTTTGTGAGCATACCTACCTGCAGAGTGGGGTAAGTATTTAGCGTATTTTTCTTTGACAGAAATATAATCCTGCAGGGACATATCCGACACTTGGACATCAAAACAACTCCATCTTCCGAACAACTTGATTTCGGGAATATCAGCCGCCATAGGCAGGGGCATGTTATCGATAGCCACGCCGCCTGTCTCCATGCCGTCTTCGGTCCAGTTTTCCTCAGCCATTTTTGACGCCTAAAATTTTAACAATACGTTACTAAAATCACTTTATTTCACATTAAAACACTAAAAATAATAAGTAAACAAGTATTTTACGTACTTTTTCGCGACTTATAAATTATAACCTCGTGTTGTCAAAAGAACACGAGAGAAAAGGAAGTTTCAAAAGTTCACATTCCGCTTTTTATTTTTCAATGTTGGCATCCCATAAAATATTGCCATTATTTAAAAGTTATGTCAACATATTATTGCAAATTCGTGGTGTTGGTTGCATATTTTCGTATATTATTATATATCAAAATACAAAATATATTTAATAATAAAAACAAATAATATTTTATGTTAAAAAATAAACATTATAATATGTTTTTCGTTCTTGTTTTATTGTGAAAAAAATTAAGTGTCGCCATAATTTGATTTTTTAATAATAAAATATCTATAGACTATCATTTTTCAATTTAAACTACATAAAAAAAAATAACTCTCGATTCCGTTGATGTATTTTCTTTAATTGTAAATAAAAACTGGACCCTCGAGCATTAGTTTTCTGGTATAACACGGAATAAGTGAAATGTACTAATGGCTACCACAATAGCTACCTTTCATTGACGCGCCCACCTGACTTCCGGGCCGCAAAAAAATGCGCTTGTGCCTGGACGATCAGAGGATATAATCTCTACGTTTTGGACGATGACAGATTTTTCCACGGATCGGTACAACCACAGATTAGGTATTAGTACGAGTCATGTACGAGTACAGGTACGGGTACAACTGCGGATCAGCTCACAGTGCGTGTAGTGAATGCTTAGCATTAAAGTTTCGATCATTGATATAATTTCGAGTGTGCGGACATTCACGGCACGATATATATTTAATATTATATTAATATATTTTGTTAAAATCACTAATCACAGATGTAGCGAATCCAAGAAGCTTATATCTAATACACTGGAGATTTCAGTATGAACATTAACTTGTAACAAGAAAATATGACCTTGAATGACGCCTGTATGTTTTTTTATCCCTTTCACACCTAATAGACCGGGAGATACTGACACAAAATTTCGAGTCATTTGTAACAGGATGGCGGTTCTACAGGGGTCTTAGTACGCAATAACAAAAAGAAAAATGATGGTGTGAACGCTGGTACCGGTGGGTTAGTCGCGTGGGCGTTAGTCGAACTCGTCGGAAAAATAGCGAAAGTCAAACGATTTGTAACATAAAAATTTTAGAATTTACCGATAGCCCATAAAAAAGAAGTAGGCGGTAGTGTCATGCCATACTTTTCCGGTATGACTTACAGCCCGCCATACCGACGCGAATGTGTTGATTTAAAAAAAACAATTATTCAACCATTTGTACCAAGCTAACTTTTGCACAGGTAACCATCGTCGTGCAGCCATTTACGAAAATCGCCATGCCATACTTTTCGGACGATTCCAAATGGTCGCCATACCGCCGAAAATCTGCAAAATTTTTTTATTTCGCCTATCTTTTTGTACCAGTATTGCATTTGGCTTTTTGGAGAGTATTTGATAAAATGTGACCATTATTATATTTGCCATACTTCTAGTAGGGGGAAAAAGTGCTGTCATACTTGAAAAATAAATTTATTATTAATTTATATAAGTGAAGATTTCCAACACCTAGATCTTTGAAATTTTGTATTTATATTCGTTGATCCTCAAACTTACAGGAAAAATAAGTGCCATACTGTTACAAATCGTTTGACTTTCGCTATTTTCCGACGAGTTCGACTTACGCCCACGCGACTAAGCCGCCGGTACCAGCGTTCACACCATCATGTTTCTTTTTGTCATTGCGTACTAAGAACCCTGTAGAACCGCCATCCTGTTACAAATGACTCGAAATTTTGTGTCAGTATCTCCCGGTCTATAACTTGGCAAGTGAGCGAATCCAACGATATTAAAAATATATATTATACTGTGTATCACAAGTCGAGAAGGTACAGCACGCCGCGCCCCGACCAAAGATCAGATGAAATAATAACATACTAAAGCTAGTGTTTGCCATGAAAAAAGTCTCGTAAACGCGGCACCGTCGCGTCGAGCGGCACCTAAAATTACATAATATGTAAATCTTAAATTTAAATATTCATATACATTCAACACGAATTGGGAAAAATAGAATAATAGTAATTAGTATGAACCGATTCATTCTTTGTGTTGAGTAGGAATAGTTATTGTTTAGTGTATGGAAAATATCCGTTTCACTGATTGATTTTCTTTAGGTACAAGTAGGCGATCAGCCTTCTGTGTCCTGCCAGACCGAGATATTTTTTTTTTCTTCGTCTCCACCGGGATCGAACCCAGGACCCCTCGGTACTACGCTCGCGCGTCAACCACTGTACCAAGAAGACGGATTTTATAGAGTTCATATTATTTGTACTAAATAGTTTTAAGTCACAGTTGTAGTAGGAAACCACAGGAAACACAGTCCACAGAGCAAGTAGTGGGAAACTCATGTCCTTTTCCTACATTCTACTTATTTTTTAGGGTGGATCTGTAAAATTTTGTTCCTACTTTCGCCGTGGGTCTTCTTTTGTGGCGGCCCAGACCAATAAAAAATAATTATTTTATTGTTTTGAAAGGTAAATATCCCAGATATATAAACATTACTTGAAGGTAAATATATATTTTGTTTGAAAGGAAACTAGTTAAAGTCAGCGGATAACTTTCACCGTTTCACGGTATTGTTTTAAATTTAACTATGGTATTGCCACCCTAATGACGGACATTTTTGTATTTATTTACAACTTTAAGTAATGCGATAGAACCTTGATAGAACTCTGTCTGTTTCTCTTCTGACACTGAACCGATATGAACGATATTGAGAAAGCACATAGGAAAGGTCTTGTCCCGGAAATTACACGGGAGCAGGAACTATGCGGGTTCTTCTATAATTAAGCGGGTGAAGCCGCGGGCAGAAAGTAACATGTACAATCTGACTGACTGTTACTATAGGCAGCGAGTAATAGCTGTGGCACTGAGTGAAATGTGGAGGAGATTAGCACATGGGATACTGTCGCGCCCCTCATACAAATTTTACTCAGATAGGATCTTATTTCAGACTTCAGGTTCCGAAAAATTGCAACTGGATGTAAAAAAAATTATAATAAAAAATTAAAAATATACAACATTTTTTAATATAGTAACAAAATATAGTATATATTTTTGTTTGTCTCAAATAATGTAAAAAAAATAAACAATATCACCCATTACAACAAAGTTTATACATTTAGTAAGTTATGCTTAAATCATTTTGGTTATAAAACCAGAAGATTTTATTGGATTAATCATTTTGTAGCAATGTCAAGCATTTTGTTTATGCATGTTACCTTTTCTCTAGGTTTACCAGACTTTTTACCCTGATCTACTTCATATTTATCAATTTTTTCCCATCCATTCCAATCTACTATGGGAATATTTAAATGTTTTCTTACACCATCAAATCCATCCCTATGAGAACCAGTCCCAGTTTGTAAATCACTGCATATATTCTTGGCAACTTGAAATGCATTACTCATTGTGTGTATAATAACCCCAGCAGGTCCAGTGCCTAACCATCCTGCAACATATAATTTTGCTAGTTCTTCTGAAGTGTGATCTTCTATTACTCTACCATTCTCATTTCCAACACATCCACTTGAATTAAATACTAAAGCTTCATCAGCTTTTATACTTTTATAACCAATACTTCGAAATACAAGACTGCAATTTAAAATTTCTCTATCCTCAGTTGCAACACATTTCTGGTCTTCAAGTTTATCGCCAACTAATTTGTTACAGGTAAGCTCTATTCCACTTACACAACCATTATTGTCTAGAAATTTATTTGGACTTCTAAAAAATATTGGTCTAAATGTTTTTTCATGTGCACCACAAGTCTGGGATTTTTGTTCTTTAAGTGATTTCAACATTAACTCTGTTAACCGTTTTCGAGGTCTTTGAAGGTTATTTACTACTTCCTCTACTCCAATGAAGTCATTTTCTCTCCAAATTGTTTGACAGTTACTTAATTTAAGTTGCTCTCTTAATTCTTTGATTGTAAATGCAACTTGCAGAGGGCCTCTTCGTCCAACTAGATATAGTTCATTAATCTTTGATTCAGATATTGCTTGCAGAGCATATTCAGTAATGTCAGTTTTTTTCAATTGATCAATAGGCGATAGAAGAATTCGAGCTACATCTAGAGCAACATTGCCTTGTCCAATTATAGCTGCCTTATTTCCTGATAAATCAACCTGAAAATCATTTGGAAAAAAATATTTATATTGCAATAAATTTGAATAATCTACTAATAATTTATTTTTCAAAGAACATGAATAATAATTTGTTTTACTTGTAAATTTTTGTCTCGAGGATGTCCGTTATACCATCCCACAAAATTGCGTGCCGCAATAATGTTTCTAGCACTTTCATTCTCTATACTTAAAGTTCGGTCTTCTTCAGCACCATATGTCTGTAAATAATAAAAAATTACAACAATTATACAGTGTATTAGATTAAGGACAATTTTTTTAATATTTTATTTATGTAGTAACTTAATTATAAAAATCTTTACCAGCAAAATAGCGTCATAATGTTGCCTCAATTTACTTAATGTAATATCTTGCCCTAAGGTTATATTTCCATAAAAGTTTATGTTCTCTTGCTTGGCTAATTTGGTAAATTGATTTATGCAATTCTTAACTTCTGGATGATCAGGAGCAACTCCGTATCTAAAAATATATAAAATGTTATTTAAACTAATTCACATACAAAATAATTAATATTAATAAAACCCCTTTTTCGTATAATTTTCGTACCTAACTAATCCAAACGGAACTGGCAACTTTTCTATGATGTCAATTTTGATTGAGTTTATATTCTTGGCTAAGTGCATAGCAGCATAAAATCCAGCCGGCCCAGCGCCCACGACACATACATGAGGAACATGACTCGTAGAGCATAGCTGCCGTACAGCGATCCATACAGTTTTATTCATCGAAGATCTGATCATTGTAGACATAAAACAATTAACTGCTGTTATCTAAACGGTATATCATTCATAATTCCATAGATAAATTTATTACAATCCCTTGTACGATGTTAATGCAGTAGAATTTATTCACGATAAAGAACTTCACTCTTACAAATTAACTTAAACTCGTAAAAAATTATATGTAAATAAACTATAACACACCTGTCCAAATAAATAATGTCACTTTGAGAGTTGAGAATTGAGACAGCAGGCAAAAGTCAAAAAAACTTTACAAGTCACCATGATATTAAGCAGATGATAGACGTACGAACTAAAATCGCAGTTTTTTTAGTTCGCGTACTTACTCAGCTCGACGTCGGTGATACACGTTGAGCTTCGTCAG
Organism: Colias eurytheme; assembly: GCA_907164685.1. Taxonomy (NCBI): domain Eukaryota; kingdom Metazoa; phylum Arthropoda; class Insecta; order Lepidoptera; family Pieridae; genus Colias; species Colias eurytheme. The sequence goes on along the minus strand of CAJQZN010000045.1, from coordinate 64,979 downwards.
TAGCTTCTCGCGTGTCACCGATATCGAATGTCGCTATGTTATCAACGGAGGGAATAAATAAATAAATAATAAATAAATATTTCAGGATAATTTTCACACACGGCACGATCTGATCCCCCTACTAAGCTTTCGCTTGTGTTATGGAAACCAGATGACTGATAAATATACATATATAATTTTAAATAAATACTTATGTAGATAATTAATACCCAGACACGGAGCAAAAATCTATTTTAATCACACAAATATTTGTCTCGGGTGGAAATCGAACCCACAACCTCTAGCTTGGAAGGCAGGGCCTTACCAACCAAGCCAACCATTCAGTAATTTTGTGTTATTCAGGAATTATAATATTATAATTCATAAAAGTAAAAGCAGAAGACGAAATTGGCAAAAATTGGTGATAAACTAAAAAGAGAGCGTTTATCCCAAGTAAATTTAGTGAAGGAGTTACGTGAAGAGAAGGAAGCATAATTATTTAAGGATGCCTGAGCCGTTATATGATGAATATTATAGCTAGATAGACTATGGCTCGCGGCTCCCGGCGGTGACAGACGTGCGAGAAAAGGCGGGCTACGAGCAAAATTTCAAACATGTTGGATCGTCAACGAACATACTCGACGGTTTTTAAGTACGCGACCTTGGGGTGACACACGAGCGAAAAAGGTCGTCGAGCCGCAAGTTCGCGTACTTACTCGCACGTCTATCAGCCCTTTTACTTCTAATATGTCATTATCACAGATTAATCTAACAGATAATAAAGTCTACGTCATGGTTCTCTTGTAGTTTTCTTTCATAATAATATTATGCATCGTCATCCATAGCTCGGCAACTTTTGTTGCTGTGTTAGCAGCTAGTTTTAATGTAACAGAAAAGAGCTATTTACAAAAATTGTACTTACTCTACTTGTTTACGAATATCTCAGTCTGGCTTGCGATTTAACATAATGAGTTTCTTGCTTAAGCAATCGTGTGTGCGTGGGATGATATGGGTTAAACATAATTATATTATGTACTCGAACCAAATGTTTTCTCGTGTAACAAGAAAATATGACATGGAATGACGCCTGTATGTTTTTTTATCCCTTTCACACCCACTTGCCATGTTAGGTGTAAGCTTCTTGGTCAGCACAAAACACGCACAAAATATCTTATTACTCTGTATAATGCTAATGTCAATTTATAATGTCAAATAACCAAATGTCAATTTTGGAAGTTGTTGCTTTTTCTGAGTTGCTTTTCATCTCGCTTTTCATTAAAATTATTTCAACAATTGAATAAAAATTACTTTATGTAGTACCTACACAAAGTACTATATACATATTTATGATAAAGTTAGCCTCTGATTATTACAGGTTTCTTGATATACATTAAAACCGGACGATTTACAAGTGAAAATGTCGCACATAACAGATATTAAAGTATTAATTTCTAGGTTGTGTTCTATGAAATCTGGGTATGTAGATGCACATGACGAGATATCTCCCGAATCTGTATTTTTATTGTTTAAAAAAAATAAAAAATTCTGTTATCAAAATGTTTTTTTTAATTTGTAGAGCTAGTTCCCTACGTTTTGGTGTACGAAAGTTTAGTCAAGGAGATAGACCATTACCAAAAGGCAGTGTAACGCCGCTTCCACCATTGTCTGAACCTATGCCAAATCTCCCACCAGTAATTTATACCACAGCAAAATCTGAAGATACTTTGACCGAAGTTACAACCCTTAGTAATGGATTAAGAATTGCATCAGAAAAGAAATTCGGTCAATTCTGCACTGCTGGAGGTATTTATCTTTTTTTATTTATATTTCTTTATCCTTAATTTTTTTTTAATTTCATTTTCTATGTTATTGTATATGTTCCAGTTGTTATTGATTCTGGGCCAAGATATGAAGTAGCATATCCAAATGGTATTTGTCATTTTCTGGAAAAGTTGAGTTTCGGAGTGAGTATTCTTAAATCTAATCCACAATAATAATTAGATCTTAAGCACCCAATATATTTTAAATATTTTTGTTTAAAAGGCTACACATAAGTTTCCTACTCGGGATGTGATGCTCAGGGAACTAGAGAGGCATGGAGGTATATGTGACTGCCAAGGCTCTCGTGATACAACTGTTTATGCTACAAGTGCAGATTCCAGAGGTTTGGAAGCTGTTACACAGGTATAACACTTTATAGTTTATATTCTTATTTTATTGCACTACTTGTACTTTGGTTTGTTATTTCTCTAACATTTTATTTCTGAAAGGTGTTGGCAGAAGTGACTTTAAGACCACAGCTTACAACAGAGGAAATAGAGGCTGCGAGACAGGCTGTTGCTTTTGAATTGGAAACTCTTGCAATGAGACCAGAACAGGAAACAATCTTAATGGACATGATACATTCTGTAAATATACACAAATTTATCTCTTTATTTATAAAAAATATAAATATTAAATTGTCTATTGCATCTCTTCAATTAACTCTTTATGTTTAGGCTGCATATAAAGGAAATACACTTGGGTTACCAAAGATATGTCCAAGGGAAAATGTTAATAAAATTGATCGGGGAATTATTTTAAATTTCCTCAAGAATCACTACACGCCTGAAAGGATGGTTGTTGCTGCTGTTGGGGTAAGAATCACTACTGTAATTTAATTTAATATAATAATATAAAATTTTATTAGCAAATAGACACCTACTTAAACTAAAAAATAATATATTATTTTATTTATACAGGGTGTCCCGCTATTGGTATACTAAGCGCGAAGGAACTTGTAGTTTTGCATACACTGATCACGTAAAAAATACTTTAAAAAAAAATTACGTCCAAAATTTTTTGCTAAATTTTTCCTGAAAATCCATGTTTTCTTCTCTAGCTTCGCGCAGCCGGCATATACCGCTTCTCTAATACGAGCATTTTATCTATGAAAACATAATCTTAAACGATAGCTCACGTGCTGGTGGCAAAGTTGGGCGGCTCGCTTGTTATGGGTGTACACATAGAGTTTTAAGAATTCATCTATTTGAAAAAAAAATGCGTCTGGAATTTTTTAATTATTTTTTACGTACTCAGCGTATGCAAAACTATAACCTCCTTTGAGCTTAGTATACCAACAGTGGGACACCCTGTATATATGTTTATATTCTCTAAAATACTACAACAATATTGCAATATTTTTTTATATCAATTTGAGATAATTGGATTATTTCAGGTGGATCATGAACCATTTGTTGAATATGTTCAAAAGTATTTTGTTGATGCAAAACCAACTTGGCATACCTCAGATGATGCTTCATTTAAACCTCAAAATGATCACTCAATTGCACAATATACTGGAGGAATGGAACAGGTAAATTATATGAATTTTTATTGTATACTAGCGGTCCGCCCCGGCTTCGCCCGTGGTACATATTTACGTTTTCTCTACATAAAAACCATCCTCGTACTTCAAGGAATATATTAAAAAAAGAATTATCGAAATCGGTTAAGCCGTTCTCGAGTTATGCGCTTACCAACACATTTTGCGATTCATTTTTATATATAAAGAAGAAGAAGAAGAAGAAGATTGATGAAATTTTTTCACTGTGTATTAAAATTCGTGTTTTTTTTTTATCAATTATTTAATTTTTACATTATTGTTTTAGGAAGAGTGTGAAATTCCTCTATACCCTGGCTCAGACTTACCGGAACTTTCCCATGTTGTTATAGGGATAGAAAGTATGTACTATTTTAGTCACCTGAAAAAATATTTTGTACTTCTTCATCACAAAATGTTTCTCATAAAGAATCTCAGTTGAAACCCTTATGTTTTTTTATAGGTTGTTCACATAGCGATCCTGACTTTGTAGCTACTTGTGTACTGAATATGATGATGGGCGGAGGAGGTTCATTTTCAGCTGGCGGCCCAGGAAAGGGCATGTACACAAGACTGTATACAAATGTACTAAATAGGTAAATGTTTAAACTTCTTCAATCAGATTTTTCTAAATGCAGAAGTTTCTAAAGTGGAGGATACTTTAGAAACTTCTGCATTTAGAAAAATCTGAAAGGAAAACAATGATAAATGATTGACTAACTTAACTGTCAGTTAAAAAAAAGTTACATCGAAAGTGTCAAATAAGCAGGTACAATATCAGCATGTGCAAAATTGCCATAAAATAAAAATTGACTTAAAAATGTTTCAGATATCACTGGATGTTCAATGCGACCGCATACAATCACGCCTATGGTGACACAGGCTTGTTCTGCGTCCACTCAGCGTCCCCGCCTAACCGTATCTATGATACCACACTTGTAATTGCGCGGGAACTGGCGAACATGGCGGGAAAAGTTGGCGAAACTGAACTAAGAGTAAGAATTTGTATATAATGTGCAGACAAGTTTTTTTTAACCTATGTTTTTAAAAACGACAGAAGTTCTCAAGTAGCATTTTTTTAAATTGTATTATTCAATTTTAAAACCAGTGCTTGAATTCTTATACTATTGGATATCCTACCTTTTATTACGATTTTGCATGAAATGAATATTATTATAGAATATATGTGCTTTCTATTATTTCTTTATAATTGTGTGCATTAAGAATACATAATATTCATTTTCTTACAGAGAGCCAAAACTCAACTTCAGTCAATGTTATTAATGAATCTCGAAGCTAGGCCCGTCGTATTCGAGGACGTCGGCCGACAAGTTCTCGCTACAGGAAAGAGGAAACCGCCGTCTTATTTCATCAATGAAATAGGTATGTTATATCATTTTAAAAGATTATTGTATCTTATTTAACTACATTCTTACTCTAACCACTATAATATAGGTAGTAGTATAGTTTTAGTTCAATATGTATTTTTACGATACATATTGAACTAAAACTATGATACAAAATAAAGTGCATGTACATACTACACGAAAACTTCTAAAACAGACAATTTTCGCATTACAGAAAAAATTACAGCCAACGACATAGTGCGAGTAGCTCGTCGTATGCTCAGCAAGCGGCCCGCTGTCGCTGCCAGGGGAAAATTGAGTCATTTACCGGCGTTCGAAGAAATCCAAGCCAATATGACCCTCGGCAAAAGCGATACGTCGCCCCAGGGACGAAGACTTAATCTATTCCGTGCTTAGTATTATTAAAAAATAGAAAGTTATTTAGGTTAAACTGTCGAAATTTATTTAAAAATAAATGTTTAAAGTTATCCTTTTTTTTCATTGTAGAAGTAAACCACATATAATACTTAGTAGTTAGGTACATACTATGTAATAACACAATTACTATGAAACAAACTTAACTGAATTATTTTCTTTCCCTTTACAGTTTTGAATAGTTAAATTGGATAACAGAAAATAGATTGTGTTTTTGAAACATATTTTATTGAACTAATAACATGTGAAATAACAATAAAAACAATATCCTCAGTCTCGTTTATAAGTGTTTGAATATATAACAACTTATACATAAAATAATTCGGTCAAATAAAAATTCGGAATTTATACAATGATAGTTAACTTTGTGCTTATAGAATATAAACTAATTAAAATGATAATCATTTATTTTGTTACTACGATACATTATTGTCATGTGTTTCTTAATTCTGTCCTTCAGCTAATTTAACAGCAGCTTTGGCAGCTTCATCTGCGTCATTAATAATATGAAACTTGAGACCAGACTGTTCAAGAATTGTTTTGGCTTGAACTGAGTTAGTGCCTTCAAGTCTGATAACAAGAGGGTGCTTTGGTGGATTCTCCTTGCATGCTGCAACAATTCCATTTGCCACAGTTGCACAATTTACAATACCTGTAACAAGATTATGATAAAAATGTAAGAAATTCATAATTATTAATATATGTACTAGATTTCCGCCCGCGGCTTCGCCCGCGTTTTCAAAGGAAAGCCCGCATAGTTCCCATTCCCATGGGATTTCCGGGATAAAACCTATCCTATGTGTTAATCCAGGTTACCCTCTATATGTGTGCTAAATTTCATTGCAATTGGTTCAGTAGTATTTGCGTGAGAGTGTAACAAACACACCCACATCCTCACAAAATATAATATATTAGTAGGATTTGTACATAAAGTTTTTATTTTTAGTATTTGTACATAATATATTAGTAGGATTTGTAAGTAGTAATTGCTACATACCAGCAAAAACATTGACAAATATTGCCTTCACTTTGGGATCTGACTCCAATATTCTCAATGCAGCTGACACCTGTGATTGGCCCACACCACCTCCAAGGTCTAAGAAGTTAGCTGGCCTTCCTCCACTTAACATGATAAGGTCCATTGTAGCCATGGCCAAGCCAGCACCATTAACCATGCAACCTATACTGCCATCCATATCAATATAGGTCAAGTTCAATTCTGATGCTTCTCTCTGTATAAGAAAATAAAATCTTTTTTTATACAAATTGATTAATTAAATTAATTAAATCTTGCTTTTAGTATTTCACCATTATTACTAAAAAATAATTATTAGTGTTAAAATAATTAGGGAGTATAATATTTAATGTGATAAACAACAATATCAACATCCATTTATGTAAATGTTTGCATAAGTAATAACTTATACTTAATCAGCATATTATACAATGAAGAATCTGAGACACATCAAAGCCCAAAGGTAAATCACATATAATGGACATTATATTTTCATTATGTGTAAAGCAATAATAGTGTTTACAAATTATTGATACCCTTGGATTCATTGTTATCACTTATATTTATTTATAGATATCATATTACATATAAATGATAACAGTATAGACAGTGATAACTGAATGAAAAGTTACATAAGAAGAAAATATTTTCAATTTTTTAGACATTATGTAACAGCATTGACTTTGGTTAAATTGTGTTTTTTTTTCAGTAATCATAATAAATTCATACAACCAAAAAATACCAAAATTTCTGCCTTAATATTTAATTAATTCTTCTTTCATACTCACTTCTCTTGGATCTATACCCGATACATCATCCAGAGCAAAAATCTCTCTCTGCCTAAATTGAGCATTGTCATCAAAATTGATTTTAGCATCAACTGCAACTACACGGCCGTCATCTGTTTCAACAAGGGGATTAATTTCTAATTGTGTTGCATCTACCTGAAAATTTTAAATTTCTTGTTATTTAATATATTTAAAGCAGCAGCACACATTTAAAATTGAAAATAACAAAGGGTTATTACACTCAAAAAGAGCTCCCATAGTTTTTTAATTTCCTCTGCACATTTCTTTGCCATTGAACCTTTAAATTCTAAGAATACTGCAATTTCATTAGCCATTTTGTCAGTTACTCCTTCATGAATATCAATTGGTACTGTTTTTAATAAATGTGGAGTCTTTTCAGCAACAGCTTCAATATCCATTCCTCCAGCAGGTGATGCTACCAAAGCAGCCCCATTGTAACTTCTTTCCATGATAATACTTAAATAAGTCTCTCTCTTAATATTGACACTTTCAGCTACCATAACTTTGTCCACAAGTATACCATCTTTAGGAGTTTGTTTAGTTATTAGTTTGTGACCAATCATGTTCTTGGCTAGGCCCATGATTTCATTGGGATCTTTAGTCAAATGAACACCACCTTTGAATCCATTATCAAAGTGTCCTTTTCCACGACCACCAGCTAATATTTGTGCTTTTACAACATATTCATTCGCTTTAAAATCCGACAAAGATTTAGGATCCAAATTGGAGTCTAATAAGCGGAAATTTTGTATTGACACTTGATGTTTTCTTAACAAGTCTTTGCTGTGATATTCTTGAAGATTTAAGTTTCTTCTACAACTTATTTGTGGTATATTTCTCCTTAACAAAAAATTTAAGGTCTTGATGCTTTGAGCATTTTTTAAAGCGGCCATAATGATCTTTGATCAGGATCACTTTACGATGTAGTTATTGAAATACTTGATATAGAATTTATTTATCCAAAACACAAAGTTCATTAAGTAACCTAAATTAAATTGATTAAAGCGTCTACTTTATTAAATTAAGGTTAATAAAAAAATTAAAACTCTTTAAAATCAATCAATTATGAAAGAACCCTAAAATAATAACTGCAAAAGAACTTTCTATCACTCAGCAAAAAGAAATATCGCAATTCGCAGACCGCAGTCCTGACTCCTGAGTCCACTATTTCAGACAGCTGTCACTTGTCAGAACTCAGAAGTCAGAACTCGGGTCTCGGATTTCGGAACTGTCAACGTCAAACGCAGAATATTGTCTAGTCCAGGGGTTCCCAAACTGTACGCCGCCGCACCCTGGTGCGCCGTAGAAAGTGAAGAAGGGCGCCGTGAGTCGATCTGCTTATATTCGCGAGTACATTTTTTGAGCGCAGTCGGTAAGAAACATAGCGTCGTAAAATGACATACAAGATTTTAAATTTACTTCTATATAAATTCTTTTACAATAAAGGAATCGAGTTATTTTTTTAATTTTTGTTCTTCTCTGCCTAATCTAATTTCTATTCATATATTGTAGGTGCCTATATCGACAGTTTCCTTTTCAAATAGCTAGGTTGGGTGGTAGGGCGCGCCGTGACAAAAAACTTAACATGAAACTGCGCCGCGAGCTGAAAATGATTGGGAACCCCTGGACTCTAGTCGTTTGAATAAATTCTATTATACTTTTTTGGCATACATTATGCGAATATACAGGGTGTCCCAAAAAGTAGTGATGAACGGAAGCTGGAAGGTAGAGGACCAAGAGGGCTATCCGAATCACCCCCATGTATGTTATGCGATTTTTCGTATTTTCGGAGTTATTACATTTTTTTCAATTTTTCATCTATCGCCGAGTACGATGAGATTTTTATTTATGGTGACGTGAATTATTGCGCTAGATGCTTGATTTTTTTTGTGTGCTAAGCTGAAAGATAGGCCAATTCAGTATGGTAACATTTACTATCGTTAGATCTTCGAATGGAATAAAAAAAAGAATTAAATGCCAAGAAAGATAAAATTACGCCAGTATGTATATACTATGAATTTCCGGGTTATTTCGTCCAAATTGGGGCATTCTCTCAAGTAGCCGAGGTCTTTTTAGTATCCCCATTGAAAAAAAATCAATGGGGTTTATTCGAGGGACCGTGGAGGCCAGGCTTTAAAGCAGGCGTCACCGGCGCATGCGCAGGCTGCAACGACCAATCCATCTTTCAGGGTATTTTTGCCCTTTAGCCTGGCCTCCACGGTCTCCGGACATAAACCCTATTGAATTTTTTCCGTGGGGATACTACAAAGACGAGAGACTGCCACAATTTGGACGAAATAACCCGGAAATTCATAGTAGCAGAAGAAACCATTAAAAATGATAAAAGAGCATTCAGACATTAAAAAGACAACTTTTTACGGTGATGTCGCACTTGCATTGAGCAACAGCGGGGCTATTTAAAAAAAATTCATTTTTAAACACCTATTTATTGGTTTTAATAATCATCATGTTAATAAAAATTTTGCACTTACCACATTTAGATTTCAATTTTTCGATTGAAGCCTTCAGAATAATAAAATGAAATTTTTATGGTGGCTACCTGATCGATAGAGCAAGTTTTTAAAAGCCAAATGGAAAACCTTTTTTATGTGATTTTATTTTTTTATGGGTCCTTGAAGTTATGAACATACTGGGTAATTTTATCTTTCATAGCATTTAATTCTTTTTTTTATTCCATTCGAAGATCTAACGATAGTAAATGTTACCATACTGAATTGGCCTATCTTTCAGCTTAGCACACAAAAAAAAAAACAAGCATCTAGCGCAATAATTCACGTCACCATAAATAAAAATCTCATCGTACTCGGCGATAGATGAAAAATTGAAAAAAATGTAATAACTCCGAAAATACGAAAAATCGCATAACATACATGGGGGTGATTCGGATAGCCCTCTAAGTCCTCTACCTCCCAGCTTCAGTATATCACTACTTTTTGGGACACCCTGTATAGTGATCAACTATGATGCAGATTTTATGAATATCCAATGCATTTTTAATAATTTCAAGAAACGTAGAAAGAAAAGTAATTTATTAATATGTATTTATAAAACGAAAAGTCTTCATGTACACTATAACCTAAAATTGATTATCTGTAAACTTAACCTCAAAATAAGCAATCAGTGGTTCGTCTGTTTTTGACACAATTTAATTAATGATAACATTGCTATTTGAAATCAAAATATTTTAAATTTTATTTAATATTTTATTTATGACTGTAAGTGATAAGTGTAAAGTGACCTAAGTATACAAGTAGAAACAATTAATTATCTGGTAAATACGTTAAAATATGACGAATAATAGTATTAATGTTGGTGAATATATTGTTATTCAAAAACAAAACTACAAAAAACTTCACAAGTTTAATAAAACAAACTCATGCTTAAATATAGGAAAAGATTCTGTTAATTTAAGTGGTATAGAAGGATGCAAATATTTTTCATTTTTTAAAATGATACCAAAGGGTTCAAAAAGAAGCCGAGAATATGAGTTAGAATTAGTTAAAGAAACCCTTAGTCTTAAAGATGAAATTGGAATTAAATCTTCCGGTATGGATAATAGAAATATCTACGACGATGGACGTTCACAAAAGTTAACAGCAGATGAGATTTATGACCTGAAAAGCGATTCATCTAAAGCGTCAGATATTGTCGAAACTTTGATAACTAATTCCAATACCTTTCACAATAAAACCGAATTCTCGCAAGATAAATACTTAAAAAAGAAAGAAAAGAAATATTTTGAGTATGTTCAAGTATTAAAGCCAAATTTAAGAGTGATTTCTGAAATTTTGTATAAACTAGAACCAACAAAGGTGCAGGGCATTCGTATTGATACTCTATCACAAATTATAACAATGGCCAATATTAATTGTGAAGGAAATCACTTGCTTTATGATTCAGGATCAAACGGTCTTGTAGCAGCTGCTTTATTAAGTGCAATGGGAGAAACATGCACTGGCAATCTGATTCATATGCACCCTGGAAATATGTCTCAAAAGCAAGCATTGTTGGCAATGAATTTCGATTCAAATCACTACAATAAATGTATTTCTGTGAATGTTTACTCTGCTCTAAGACAATATTATCAAGGATGTGATACCAACACGGAAAAAGTTGTAGATGGTGTTTCTGAAAATACAACAAATCTGAAAAGAAAAGCAGAAGAGATTGTGCAGCATAATGCAAAAATTCCAAAAACTTCTGAAAATGAAAGTACACAAGCTGAAACAAGTGGAAATGATGACAATAATTTACCAGAGCCGAAAAAACCCAAGTGGCACTTTGATAATATAGAAGCTTCAAAAGTTTTATCAAATAAAATGGACTCACTGGTTATAGCATGTAAAGAAGATCCTCAGAATATATTTTTAGAATTGTCTAAGTTTGTAAAACCTGGTAGACCATTTGTTATTTATTATAATGTTGTAGAACCATTACAAAATTTGTATATGTTCCTTAAATCACAAAGTAATGTTGCAGCGCTAAAGCTTACCTGTAATTGGATGAGAAATTATCAGGTTTGATTTTTTACAATAATATTGTGTTAACCATAATAATATATATTTTATCAATTTTTTAATATTTGTAAATTTAATATTTCTTTTATTATATTACTTATTTCATTTCAGGTTTTATCAGAAAGAACTCATCCAGAAGTTACAATGAATGGGGCAAGTGGATTTCTTCTAACAGGGTACATACTTAAGTGATATATTCTTATTGTTGTATTGAATATATGTGTACAAAATTTTATTATTTTTTTTATTTCATTACTTGCAATTAATACTTCTATATTTTTTATCAAACAGATCATGAAACTTGTAGTCTGGTAATTAATACATTTTCTGGATAAAATGAAATGACTAGGTATTTTAATAAATAATTTATTAATAAGCAAATAAATTTCAATGAGTGACAATATGACAATGAAAGTAATCATACAGTACAACTATATATGCTTTATGTTGTATATCATATTAAATATATATTATTGCAAATGAAGGTCTAAAAATATTGAGGGATGTCTATCGCCATTAAGAATTTTTATTGTCCACACATTTTTACAATCTAACCATTAAGGTTAGATTAATGGGAATGTCGTTAAAAATGCACATATTTAGGAAGGTCATCTCATGGGTATTTTATAAATTATTAAACCAATATAAAAATGAGAAAAATCGAGATGATCCATAATTTTGAAGATGATATCATTTGGCACAAGTACAATCCCTATTGCACTTTCGAAATTTTTGAGCATTTAAAGAGGCAGATTTTATAATACTATGGAAAGCTATGAGGAATGTGACATTTTTCTCAACACAAATATTAATTGTACCTGTTTGCCTAGCAATAATTGTACAATACTTCCAACTAATAAGCATGTGCAATAAATAAATTTAAGAGGTGTTTATTCATAATAAGAACATATATTACTATTTGTTAAAGTAACATAAAATATAAATTACATTTTTTAACCTATTTTAAGATGAGAATTTTTGCAAAATAAAGATGCACCAGTGAAGACAATGACAGAAAGCAACTAGAATCAGCTTTGTCTTAATGCAGGTGAATGATTTTACAATAATTCCGCGCATATCAACAGTCTTCAGGCTTAAATTAATGTCAATTTATAATAAAAAAACCTTTCTACGACTCTAAATTTCAAAAACAAACATAGAAACAAATCTAATATGAATATTCAATAAAAGATCACTTAAATGCAGTAGCTATCATCTGATTCATAAATATAAAGCTAAATAATACTAAAGAAACTGGTTTTACAGCCACATAAATACTAACTATGGAAAGATATTACATTAAGAAAATAAATAAAAAAAAGAAGTTCATTTGATGATCACTTAACAATTGTATCAATTGGAGAAACACTGAATATAAAAATCGAATTGACCATAACGACGCTGCCGCATTAAAAATTGATCAAAACGCATTTATTAAAAATTGAACACATGCAAGCAGCATCGTTGTCCATTTTTCAGTATATTACGGAATAACTTTGGTATTATTGGTGTTTATAATATATGACAAGGCATGCAGAAATAAGAGCGCGGCACTAAACCTTAGCAAAAATCGCGTGTATTTGATTTAAGCCGTCACATAGCCGCATTCACATTAGCGTGGACGTCCTGTAGCTATGAGGAATCCTCGTCGTACCAAGAGCGGAAGTCACACATTTCATCATAGTCATCCTGCAACGAATATTGAAATTTATATGGAAAATAATTCATTATGAATATGACTTTAGATTAAAAATACTACTAAATTTACGGTGTAGAAAATAAATTTCTACTAATAAAATCACTACATACAATTCAAACTTAATAGCGGCTCGGAACATCGTACGATCCGATGCGCAAGAAAACAATTTTAAGTATAAGGCCGGTTGCAGAGCTTCACCGACCATCAGTGCGTACGTCAGTCGCGCAGTCGCGCTTGTCATATGTATGGAAATACGCGTGCATACGCGAATTCATAAAACCGTTATTTGTCATAGCTAGACCTAGGTCTAGCTATGACAAATTTCCATACATATGACAAGCGCGACTGACGTACGCACTGATGGCCGGTGAAGCTCTGCAACCAGCCTTAGAGACGGGATGTTAGAGACCTGTGCGCATCCGCACTTGCACCTGCACTCAACTTCCGAAGTTTGAATCGAACTATACTCTTTCATGTGGTAACAGAGCGATTTATCCCAAGTTCTTACCGACATCCACGCATGGTCGAGCACGTCCTCAGCGGCGAAGCGCAGCTCGGGCTGGGGCCGCAGCATGTTCGCGACGAGGTCTATAGCGCCCGCCGACACGCGCTCCCAGTGCGGCGCCGGGAACTCGAGCCGCGCCGACAGGATCGCGTCGAACAGCTTCTCCTGGTCGCCGTCCGGGGACGAGAACGGCGGGAACCCGCAGAGGAGGATGTACAGGATCACGCCCGCCGCCCATACATCGATCTGATCGATATTCGCTTTATAAAGCTTGCATAATGGAATATTTATTAGGGTGCAAACAAAAGACTAACACTTTTGTTAATTCATACTATGACCATGAGGAATATGATTAATTTGTGTGATGTGCATATATAAATTATATGACAAAAGAATAATTTATTTATTTATTTAACTCTTTAATAGTTGTTCAAATAGGAAACCTTAGAACTACTTACAGATAGAATAGAGTACAACTATTTTGGCAGCCTTATCACTTAATAGTGATCTCTTCCAGGCAACCATGGTACAAGGTAAATAAGCAAAAAGATCATTATAAGTGATGAATAAGGCACATTTTGATGTCTCATTATTATGCAATTATTCAACTTATAATAATTGGGACTAACAATAAAAGTGGTAAAGTGTGGAAAATCTAATCACTAATAATCATGTGTAGCTCTTGCTAACTAAATCTCTATAAAATAAAATTAATCAACAAAGTTAAACCTAGATAACTCACTTTAAGACCATATCCAGTCTCGAGTAAGATCTCAGGTGCGACATAAGTAGGAGTACCGCAGACCGCGTGTAATGGTCTCCACACTTCGACGGCCAGGCCGAAGTCAGCCAGCTTCAGCCCACGTATACTGCCATCTGATCCTACTTCCACCTTTACACAAAAAACATATCATATAAGAAAAAAGACGGGTTGCACTCTAGGAGTGCCGGCAGAAGTGAAAACTTGATTATTAACACCCGTCTTACGCTTACGCTTTTCGATCAGGCCACGTGTCCTGACGCGAGTTTAAGATTTTATACCCAACGCCGCTAAAGAAGTTTTCACTTCAATAAAGATAGCAAAATAATTATAATTTATTGATAAAATTTTGACAATGAAGTTTGAAAATTAGGAAAGAATATCATAATTAATATGTTAATTAACATTTAAACACTTCATTAATTTTGATGATTTTCATATATATTTACACCATATAATACACATATTTATTAGTGTTATTAAATGATAAGACCGTGAAAATGAACGTCTTACCAGAAGGTTTTCGGGTTTGATGTCTCGATGCACAATGGAAAGCGAGTGTAGATATGCGATAGCGGATGTTAAGTGACCAATTAGCAAACGCGCTTGCGGTTCGGAAAATTTAGAAGCGGCCGCGATACTATCGAATAAGTCTCCTCCTAAAAATATAAATCATGTGCTATGTTAATATGTTATATTATTAGGAAATATTCATATTAAATAAATATATTATTTTGCAAATAACTATTTCATTACCATTGCTATTACATGAGAATTTTTATTCTTATAGGTAGGTATTTACTACACGATTGAATTATAAAATATGTACATTTTAATACAAAAAAGTGTATTTACATTTAAAATTTCTGTATTAAAATCTGGTCACTAAGTTATTTATTAGTACACATTTAAATAAATTGAAATTGTACCCGTCTTTAATCAGATACATATTAATTTAAGTAAGTATTATATTTTTATTGTGAATGGTTGATATTGTTAAGGTTTGAATAAAAAAATGAATCATGAAACGATTACAATATTAAGTATACATAATAAATTAATAATACATACCGCTGACTAATTCCATTACAAGGAATAGCCATTCAGGACTGTCCTGCTCTTCAATGAGTGACACAATGCGTGGATGACAGAGCTTTCTCATTACTCTTACCTATGTAATGTAAATAGAACAATTTATTAACCATTTAGTATTAAAAAGATCGTGTGTGCCAAGGACACGTGTCAGATGTGAAACTTCTTTGAAAAGATACAAAGATATCAAAATCGTCGCCTTACTCCATGACGTGACGGTATTGCCATGACGCGACCTTGAAATTTTACTCTCAACGCGCCTTTAGAAGTTTCACTTCAAAAACAAATTAACTTAGTTAATAGATAATAATAACTTTACCTCTGCTTCTACGTAGTGTTCTTTTCCTTTACACTTGGCTTTATCAATTACTTTCAGAGCATAGTCTTTGCCTGAGGTTTTGTCTGTACATATTCTAACAACTGCGAAGTTGCCGTCACCTGTGCAATATAACAAAATATACATTATAATCCACACACAAAAAATGAGATTTCTTTTAAATATTACTTGGTTACTTGATTAAGTTGTTTAGTTACTATAAATATTCTTATTTCTTAGCAAACAAATTCAAATACAGTATTTTGAGTAATCATCAACAACATTAATTGATTAAATCATTAATTTTGTCCATTTTTCAACTTTCTCCACCTTTCATAAATATACTTTAAAATCACACAATTTAATGAAAAGCACTCATTATGAAAAAAGATCACCAGAACGATAAAACTAACCTATAATTTTGCCCACATTGTACTTGAGACGCAGCGGCTGTGGTAAGAGATTAGCCAGCGGCGACTGTTCGTTGTCACCCGCCGCACCGCTCGCTTCGTTCTCTTTACGAGCTGCCCCACCAGCTTTAACTGGCATTCGAGGTTTAGGTCCCGATCTATATAACATGAGAAATAAATTTATAGCTGTATAGTGTATAATACTGATAGCAAATGTGCGGCAAATCCATACTAATATTATAAATGCGAAAGTAACTCGGTCTGTCTGTCTGTTACTCAATCACGCCTAAACTACTGAACCAATTTGCATGAAATTTGGTATGGAGATATTTTGATACCCGAGAGAGGACATAGGCTACCTTTTATTGCGTAATATGTACCACGAGCGAAGCCGGGGCGGACCTCTAGTTTGAAATAATTAAGAAAAATGTAACCAGAAACCTTTTTTATTAAATAAACTAAAATAATTTACCTTGAATTTCTTGTGATGGGTGTTTTTCTACACTGTAGGACAGCTTTGCTTTCCTCAAACTCCAATTCAAAATCTTCTTGGTTGACCCTGTTAAAAATAATTAATTCATTTGGTATCATTGTTTGGTTCCCGTTTTACTTGCTCTAACTCGTAAAAAGAAACCAAGATGTCTTTGCATCAAAAATTGAACATGTGATGTGACATCCTACATGAAGTGTTCTTACAGCGGAATTAAAAGTAGTTTGATTATAATAATAAGTACTAAAATTTTACCTTTCATTTCCATAAGCAAAGAATACATCTTCCTCTTCAAAGAACTGATTTAACGCAGTGACAGGGGAGCCAGACTGTGTAAATACTTTGCGTACACAGCCCGTGTCAAGTTTAATGCACTCAGTGATTGCAGCTAAGGCATGTTCCAGAGTTGGACTATTGCGTTTATTCAATAGCAATCTGCATACCTACAAATTATTTTACAAAAATAGGTTATAAAGTTACATTTTTTTTTTTCCTTATTTTATCTGCAATCAGCGGTTTTCGCTGTAAGCGGATTTGTTGTCAGGCAAGGTTTGGCATGTAGAGCGAGCCCTCCAGTGAGGACAACTGCTCTTCAAGTTACATTTAATATATGAATTTCAAACAAGAGCGTGCGTGCAGAGTACATTTGTCAGAAGTGAAACTTCTTTGGCAAGATTTAAAGTTACCAAAATCGTCGCCTTACTCCAAGATGTGACGGTATTGCCACGACACGTCTTAAAATTTTACTCTCAACGTGCCTATAGAAGTTTCACTTCATAAATTTGTTCAAAGTCAAGTTACCTTGCGGGGTTTGACCCCATTCCTAATAATTGTAACTATGCGTGGCCGGACTACATTATCACCTGCTGGGCTTACTCTAGGTGATCCATTGCCAGTTGTACTGCTACCGTTTGTCTAAAATTAATGTATATCTTGAGTATGTTGACAGGTGTAATACTTACTACTTTTTTTCTAAATAGTTATAGTTAGAATAAGTAGGGTTAACAGTAAATTTTACTAAAGACAATTATTTGCGACAATATTACAAAACTTTTGAACGGAGTAAACATTTAATTACTCTTTGTATGAGGTAAAATATAACTTATAAAGCTGTTGGATTAACATATTAAAAATTTTCTTATTAGATCTATGCTATAAACAAATTCTTTTCCAAAAAACTGTACTGAATGGTTTTTTTATTAAGATATTTCTCATATTCAAATGAGTAACACATTATCTCATTCAAATAGTAATCCTGCTGATAACTTAGCTGGGTCAATAACCTCATTTGAAAAGTACTCAAACAAAGCTTATAACTGGTACTTAAAAATGATAAAAGCTATTAACCTGTAAATAACGGGATAATCTGTTGTTTGCCCTGGCTGGAGATGGACTTGCACTATCACTCAGAGACTCTGGTCCACTTAATCTAAAAGATTGTGGAGTCACAGCACTAGCTTCATAGTCCAATCGCTTGAATGGTTCACCAAACCCACTACAAACATATGATTGCCCATCTTCTAAATCATCTAGTTTTCCTATCTAAAATGTATTAATAAAAATTAACAATTTGTAAAAGATAAAGAAAACATTAGATATAATAGGTGTTATAGTTTTTAAAACTTACTTTTCTACCTTCAAGTGAATATATTGTTCGGACTCCACTAGGCAGTGTCACATTGTCAACTAAAACTCTAGTCAAATCTGCAGTTAAACTATCAAATGATCTGTAATAAATTGGAATTATAAGCATTTATTTTAGGTCAAAAAATCTATAATAAATAATAACGCAAAGTTAATGAGCATGTTTCACAGTTGTTTGCAATTTGGTGAAGGCAAATCCATTGATGAAAAGTGAAAGTTTATAATAAATATTGATTGAAAGTTTTATTGTAATACCAATTATACCTGTATCTTTCTGGCAAGACTGGAATTATAACTCCGGAATAAAATTTGTCACCATTTCGAAAAAATCTTATTCTTTTCGCTTTTCGTGCTAGTGGTGTTCGAAGAATTACATTCCTTCGGTTCGTCCTAGTTTTCATAATTTCCATATCACTGAGGTCCTTTTCGAGTTCACATACTGAGCTCGAGCGGCTACCACTCCGACTTAAATTATTCTCCATCCTGGAACATTAGCAAAAAAAGTCTGAGTAATAATTCTGCTAACGGACGATTTAACACGATTCACAATTATTCGGGTTGACCTCACCTCTTTCCTATCCTTTTTTTGTAACTAATTGATGTTTTACTTTCAAATTCTAAAACATATTTGAACCAATTAACATCGCATTTCTTCGGAGGAAATATGAATATCACTTTTAAAAAACTAAATAAAATGAAACAATATAGGATTTCAAGAAACACGGAAATCTACGGAAATCAGTGCATTTCGCAGATAATAAATAGAAATTAGAAATGGAAACAGATGTTTCACATACCACAGAGCAGGTAATATCACATACTATTTAAAGTGTCAGAGTTAAAAAACGAAGAAAAATATCTAGTTCATTTCAATACTACATAATTTCTACAGTAATGTTTAAAAATGCGTTAATTCAGATTTTTCTATTTTCTTTCATAGCATGCATGATAAAATATTAGTGATTTATAATTATTTTAGTATTGGACAGACAGCAATTTTATGTGGCAATATTTGTATACTGTGCACACTGCACCGTGCAGATGACGCATTTATCTATTCCGTTTAATGTCAAAAATACCTTCACAGTTTGGATCATTCAGACAAAGAGCGATAAATAATTTTGTTTTTTAATTGTTAATAAATTTCTTTGTGCAAAATGTCCTCACGAAAAAAGGTCCTTTTGAAGGTAATCATTTTGGGTGACAGTGGAGTCGGGAAAACTTCGCTAATGAATCAGTTTGTCAACAAGAAATTTTCCAATCAGTACAAGGCTACAATAGGCGCAGATTTTCTCACGAAGGAGGTAATCGTTGACGATAGGATTGTCACAATGCAAATTTGGGACACTGCTGGTCAAGAGCGTTTCCAGTCATTGGGGGTGGCGTTCTACCGTGGGGCGGATTGTTGCGTATTAGTGTTTGACGTAACGGCCCCGAACACGTTCAAGTCCTTGGAGAGTTGGCGAGATGAATTTCTGATACAGGCGTCGCCTCGTGACCCAGAGAACTTCCCCTTTGTGATCCTAGGTAATAAAGTGGATTTGGATAATCGTGCCGTTTCAGCTAAACGAGCCCAGCAATGGTGTCAAAGCAAAAATGATATCCCATATTTTGAAACCAGTGCCAAAGAAGCTGTGAACGTAGAGCTAGCATTCCAAACCATAGCACGCAATGCTCTAGCCCAAGAGACCGAAGCTGAACTCTACAATGAGTTTCCAGATCAGATCAAATTAAATGCCAATGACAATGGTCGCAACAGAGATGGAGATAACTGTGCTTGTTAGGCTATCATCAAACTTCCAATAATAGCAATACATAAGTGTCCCACTATTTTATATAAAACTGATACATTAGAATATTATAATCATAAGCAGTTATTACTTCAATTTTTGTAACATCATGTAAAAATGTACAGGTGTGAATGAAACATTATCAATTTGGCTGTTCCTTTTTTATTGCACTTATATATTATGCATAATCTTGCACTTCCAAATGATGTGTTTAGCATGTTCACATTTTTCTTTCTTATTAATAGAATTTCATGAACCTTGGTACATTTTATAGATACTAATTTTTATCTTGTTATTAGTTTATAACATTTATAATGTATTTGATTGTTATACTGAAAAACAGTATATGCTATGTATTTAAAACCCAGTAAGTTATTGTTATTGTCATTCCTGGTATATTTATAAAGAATTTAATGGGTATTATATTCTTAAAAATGTGATATATTGAACATCATATTTGCCTATAAAGAGCCTTACAAATTGGTTTTAAATAAATATATTTTTAAACAGCATTGGATACTCGTGTAAGATCTGCCAAAAGGCACCTACTCATTTTAAAAATAAATGCAAATTAAATACAGTCATGTTTATCTTAAACATTAAATATTTCTGTATATATTTGGATTTTTAAAATTAGATTTAAGTAGTTAATCAAGAAGTAATGGTAATATTACTCAGCATTTTTATAATTCATATTAAAATGGGCACTGTAGGGTGATTTTCATAAATGATAAATTAAACTTTTATTAAGGGTATATTAAATATAATATTGCAAGTGGTGTTTGTGTACAGCTTGCATTAAAGATTTGAGTGTTGTAGATTAGCTATTAAGCACCAACACAGCAACGGCCTTAGTTAAGACAATTTACAAAAGGTTATGGAAACATAATTTGGTTGAAAGCAAAAATATAAAATTGTGATTAAAACTGTAATTTCATGGCTGCTTTATTAGGAGAAAAATGTTTATTATAAACAGAAAAAAAAAACATATAAATATGACTTAGTTATTTATAGCAGATATGATATATGACTTATGCTGTAATAATGTTTGCTTTTAATTTTATATCAATAAAATTTAAAAACTCAAGTATTTTCTTATATTTTTAGCTTAAGTAATATATCTTATTTAATAAAATATTTCTTCATACTGTTTAACAATGCTATTATACATTTAACCGAGACCTTATTATATTTATATAATACATCTATTCTCTGCTATATATAGAACTAATCTTATTATACTTAATAGACTTTGAAGTAGTTGTGATGTCACAGTACAATTATGTATATCTTGAATCTTTTCAATCATTGGAATTTGAGTTTATGCAGAAACTTGGTGGCTGATTAAATAAGAAATGTAATACCTAACTATCCAAACATCATGTCATATAATGTTCTGAAATATTTTTCTTTTCAAAAATATGATGCGACATTGTACAGATAAAACCAAGGATAAAACAAATAAGTACAAAAGATTGATGACACGAATGAGGATTTCCCCCTCCATTTATATATCTAACATGACCACAGAGCAAGTATTATAGAACATGACCAATGAATAGATATCCTTGACATGTTGGAGAGTATGATTCACAAATAATTAATATTGCAATGATAGTAATAAGTGACAGAGCAACAACCTTGTAGGTAATCGATATTCTAGCCGAAAATAGATACTAATTGTGAAACCTTTGATGGAAAACCACAAATACTTATTTGGTTTCAGTATTGAGTATTTAATTTAAAAATGGTGGAGAATCTGTAGAATAATATATTATGCAGATGTGTAATCTTAACATCTGTCAGTCATGAGTTAACTATGCTATGCAGGCTGATGGCATGCTGATTTGAAATTATATGAATGAAAAATACGTAATATTCATTGAAATCGGCTATAGATGAAACCACGACACTATTCCCTTCATATTATCCGCTATATCATATGCGCTGTTAATTGTTATGTCTGCTGACTGCTTGAGTGGTAACTTGAAAAGTTGAGTGGAGTGGGTTTCTCAAACAAGTCACAGAGGAACTCTTTGACCTACTTACTCAAGTATCAATTTGCTAGTTTTTTTATAAATAAGAATTACATTATGTACCTTTATTGCACGATGAAAATCCTATAATAAGAGGAAATTATTTATTGCTATTAATAATATATTAATTTCGTGCAGAGCCATCTAGTAGCCAATAGCGGCAATGTATGGACACTTGCGATCAGTTTGTTATCAAAACTTAAGTAAGTGCCACTAGATGGCACTTTTAACAACAATCGACGTAGAGAACACGTCGTAGAGTATGATTATAATTATAATATTATTATTTTCCTTCGACAACGCACTATGATTTTTGGCAAAATAAAATACAGTTTGAATAATTTGAGTTAATTTTTATACTTAAGTAGATATACATTAAGATTTATGTATATACCTACTGAACTAGATTAGGCCAAAATATCTAGATTAGGTAAATCCTATAACATAATATTGTGATATTATGTTAGACTAATAATAATATACTACGTATACAAATAATATGTAATTCCTCAATATTAGGTACATTGGGGTATGATTGGGGTCTTCCGAAATAAGAGAGTATAATATTGTATTAGTCGTTATAAGGCCAATCAAGCACTGATAACACCGACAGTGTCACTAGAGTTAACCACAGTCCACAATCATCAGGTGGCCCATCTACCCCTTTGCTTGCTCTACCAAGTTCCATAAAAATATTCCCCAGTAATTCCAGATTTCTAATATGCAGACACTTCAACGATTGATACTTATACCTCCTGGAAATTGAAAGTAATTATGTGTGTGCTATATTGGTGTCTACTGTCTACTGTGAAGCGAACGTGACCTATTTCACGCTGTTGGTTTCATGAGTCAATATAAGTACAAGTATCTTAACCATTGCAATGATTTCATTTTTAGAGAAAGTTTTAATATACAATGCAGACTAGGATTTAATAATGCAAAATTGTAAAGTATAAAATCCTCATGCTCGGAAAGCTTTTCTGAAAATTGTATTCGAAATTAATTTCTTATTTTAGGAAATTAAAGTCAGCGTAACTATTTGACTGCAAGAAGTTTTGACTGCAAGTTCAGACACATTATATTTATTGAGCGCAAACCTATTTAGATTTCTGTATCGAATGTATGTACCTACAGAATATACTTACACGAAGTTCAAACCCGGAGAACACAGCGTAGCAGCGTAGTACTTCTACAGTACATAATATTAACTCAATGTTCTACACTCTACATTTTGCTCTATATACTATCCTCCAATAATAATTAAAGTCTCGTTCTAGCTCTATCTTTCGATACACTTAATTTGTTTATTACGTGTACGTTAAACGTGACGTAACGCAACAAAATTATCACATTTCATAAAAAAAATAAAGGTGTATTTGTCTACAACATGCCAGGAATAGTTGACAATAGAAGTAAGATATTTAGTAGGTATTGTATATTATATTTTATTAAATAGTGTAAGTATCTTACTACAGCCAAAAACTCCAACGTCTGTCCCTAGTACGTAGACTAGCTGCAGTCTACAGATATATTATGTATTTTTTCCATATTCAGGGATCGCACAAATAAAAAGTATCGGATCGGTCATGTGGAAACTATAAATACCAAAGTTTAGACTGTACACATACGCGAACGTCACCTCGTATTTCATCGCAGTCATTCATTAGTACGTAAGCAGTGTGATTCAGAAGAACAAGGGCTTTACTTTCAGCTCGCGCATGCGGGGCGGGGTACGGGGAAGCTAGGTTGTTTCAGGCAACCACTAGGCATTCGCTTCGTTCAGTCTCGCTTGTGACATGAAAGGGCGCGATCCTTCACACGCATCACGGTGCTCCGAGAAATGCATCACCATGAACAGCCGCCTGCGATTGCATGTAATGGTAAGTGATGGGATAGGTACCCATGTTATATATACTTAGGTACATATATATTTATCGGATAGATCGTTTATCGGAGAGCAGCATAGTAACTCAGACATGTGAAGCTTCAAATGCCATTTCTACTCTGATGCAATATATTTCGTTAGTTTCTGATCATAAACCAATAAATAATGATTAAAAAGTAATTAATAGTTACTTATTATTGTTATAGATTTCTGTTTAATACCTATTTGAGAAAATAAGACTATCACAAGATTTATCTACAATAAAGAACATAAAAAAATACATTTACAGACAAATTTTCAGCATAAGCCTAATCGAAATTTACAAAAGCTTTAAACTAAAGCTTATTTTCTGGATATGTATTGTAGTTATAAGTACTTGTTAATAGTTATAGTATCCATATTATAATTGTTAATAATAAAATAGGTATTCACAATGATTAAAATATTAGAAAATACACATCAGTACATTTCCGCAAACAATCAATCGAAAACCACTCTGCATGCACTCGTGAACTTTTTATGACCTTGAACACCACGTGAGTTTTTCATCATTCGATTGTAAAGAGTCCTGCCTCCTAACTAAATCAAAAAAAATCTGTCAACCTATATTTCTTGGTATAAACTACCATATCACTTAAAATAATTTTTCGTAGACAACATACCTGCTTGTAAAAAATAAACCGATCTAAGAAACAATAATTATACGAGCTAAACATGATGAAACTTTAGCATGTAGGTAGGTATAAAGTAGAAACATGTCTTATTGTGAAAGCATTTTAGATTAATTTCTATGATAGAGCTTTTTATATAGGTATCTAAAGGTCACACAAGGTCACGCCAGATTTCCATAACATTGTGTCCTGGAATTAAGTCCACGGTAACAAAGAGAAGAAAATGACTAGATAAAATATCATTATAATTTTACTCATAGCTTAGCTACGTAGATAGTAATATTAAGTCTTGATCATCCTTCATTAGTTTCGTAGTCATAATTTAAATAAAGTAATTGAGTAACACATTTAAAAAAAATATTGACAGGTACCTCCTCTAAGAAAGCTCCATAAATAGGTATTAACTATAAAATAAGTTTATAGAAAATAAGTTATTATAATTTAATTGCCTAGCCTTATTACCTACCTTCATACAACATGCATTTATATGTATCTAATAGATACATATTTGCATGTTGCTATGAGTAAAATTATAATGATATTTTATCTAGTAGATACTATCTATGTATTAGGTAATCAAATATTTTTTCTACTAAGTTCCTATTATTAATATAATATTTATCAAATGGGAAATATCATCTTCATTCAATTTTACGTTTTTATCGAAATAAAGGTACAGATTAATAATCCAATTAATCTTTACATCGAACATCACTAGGTAATATCGTTGATAATATCTGTGGTAATCCTATCGCGGTCTTCAATAAAGAAATTTATTGTTCCATTATTATTTCAGATAAGATAGGTAATGGTCCTTGTTCAAATCATAGGTATCGACACAGTTTGTGGATTACAGTCAATATCATCTAGTGGTATAGGCGGGTAGATATTTTATCAATGCAGTCCTTAATAACAAAGCGTTGAATACAAAATAGGTATATACCTAGAAGGACATATTGACGTTGAAATAAGACGAAAGAAAAAAATAAAGTGATCTAAATCTACCTAAAAGTAATAAAAAATAAGTTAAAAAATAGCCATATACTTATTAATAGAATATTGTATAAAATGTAACTAATAACCTATACGTATTAAAATTTGCTTAGTCAGCGTGGTTTACTTCACTATCATAATATTATTTGTAACACAATGCGAATGCAAGTTTTCGTTTACTTACTCATCAATACCGCGAACTTAACCGCGAAATGAAAAATATAATTCTACCTATTAATGGGGAAGGAAGGTACCTACTTTCTATTTTCCTTGTTCATTAATTAAAATATAATAATAATTACCAACCTTCTAACTTAGGTATTGTTTTTAAATAATTCCAATTATTTTATTGCTAGAGCCCCCAGCACCAGGCTTCTCTAATTCCTAATTTGTCAGCGACTATTTTTAATTTATATGCTACTAGGTGTTCCGGTCGGTTTCAACTAAGGACAAACCCGAGGGCAAAAGCTCGTACTTCTATAGCTTAAGTACCTACTTTGGTACCTTAGCTACATCACTGCCAAGTATCCTGAAAAGACGTTCATTGGTTTTCGCACGAACGAGTAACAGTCATTCATCCGGAAATGCTTACAAATTTTCGTATTTATATACGTAGAGCTATCGAGCTTTGTACTAACCTGAAAAATATATATTTTAATATATTTATAATAATATTATTATATTATTATAAATATACGTAAAATTTTGGTTTCATCAAAAAAACTATGAACGAAGTAATCCTGCAGTGGGATCTTTGACTATACCTACAGATAATAATATTATGACAGGATAATTTATTAAACAGTTAATCAATCATAATAACTGTGATAATAATTAACAGTAATTTCGTAATCAGTCACCATGACATGATTTTAAAGGGTTAGTTATTAAAAATAGGTTTACAATTTATATTTTAATATGTAATACGTATTTATTGTGATTCCGAACAATACATAATTAATAACAATTTGCTACCTACGCTCTATGCCTCTATATGAACAGGGTCTTCTTCGTAGTCTTGTGTTACCTGCTTATTCAGATTTCAGGTTATCTGAAACGGTAAGTCTATATACCGGCGTTATGTAATCTTATATATAAAAATGAATCGCAAAATGTTTTGGTAAGCGCATAACTCGAGAACGGCTGAACCGATTTCGATAATTCTTTTTTTATTATATTCCTTGAAGTACGAGGATGGTTTTTACGTAGAGAAAACGTAAATATGTACCACGGGCGAAGCCGGGGCGGACCGCTAGTAATCAATAAATAAATACTAATATCACAATTACCATATTTAGTTATTATCTTAGATTATTACATATTATCTAATTACTAATTTCGCTCTATATCAGCAATATGACAAATTCGCCAACAGTAAACAATGCCAAACTGCTAGAAGCTATGTATTCGTTTCTTTCTAGTTCTAAAATATAAAGAGGTAATGAAAAGCTCCTATACCTAGACTGTCCAGCTACCAAGAGTTATTTCAAAGACTTTCATCATCAAAATCAAATGATGGTTTGTATTTGTGGTCATTCATCCTAAACAATCCCGGAACCTAATGATATATTAATTTTTATCATTAGATATTTGCATCATATAACTAACTACGTATACCAACGTATACTTATGATTTTGTGCAGTGATTTTTTTGTTTTTCTTATTATTGGTGAAAGCTTTTCTGAATTGTCAGTATCAAAGATGCGTAACAGGTACTTACCTATTTCTTAACATTATTTGATTTTTCATCAAGTGAACAAGATCGTCATAGTGATAACGATGCGGTATTTTTTTATTTCGCTGTAAAATACGATTAGATTATAAAGATTCAAGGAAAGCGTGAATTATCAATGAAACATTTGCAATTGCTCAATATTTAATTTTACACATTTTGTTAAATTGGTAAAGAATATGTCTTTGTTGAAAAACTTTAAAAAAATGGAAAGATCCGATCACGAGGCGGGATTTAACGCGCGTCTTTCGCCAAACCGTGGTAACGTTTGACTTCTCGGCTACCTTTTTTAATATTATTTAATCATTTCCAATTAATAAAGCGTTTTAATGCTGTTAATCTAAAAATAAGATGAGTTTTTTTCATTAATAATTAGTACTTAGATAACAACAACGATTTTTAAACAATTCTAAGAGTGGGAAGAGAGTGGGTAATTAAACCACCATTCTGACTGATGACTCGAACAGGATGCTCATTATTTTGTTACAACCTGTTTTTAAAACCAACGAGATTAATGGTGTACAATTTTACCGAACAAAAACTAACGGGCAATACGATGTTGTCCATAATTGGTTCATTTTCCTCCATCTTACATTTTTTGTATAGTTTTAATATAATTCACCAAGATAAACATAGCTCTCGCATCTTATTTCAACCAAAACGTAAGGTACCTAGTACCTACCTACTAAATGTACGTATGTATGTAAGGTAAATGCACACTTGTTGTGGGCTTTACCCGTTTCTCTAGGCATGTGGCATGACGCCGAACGGAGCTTCGAGCATTCGCAGGAGCTTTTACCCTTTATATTTCTTATATTCGTACGAACGTTAGGTAGGTACATTATATGTATAGAAATGGCGGAAAATGCTCTAGCTTACACCTATCATATTAAAAACACAAATTGGATTCAAAGAAAATATATATGGCAGCTTTAATGAACTTCTAAAGAAACGAAACTATATTTAAAATTAAAAGGAAAATCAAATTCAATTATTATAAAATCAAAATAGGTAAGTTATGTGATTATAAGTGTTTTGACGCATGCGTGAAACATATTGATTGAATCAGGCGTGCTTCTCTCATGGTCTAAGGACTCCTCTATCAAAGACAACATCATCAGTTGAGATGAAACTTTTTAGAAGGACTGACTACGATACGATAATTTTTTTTTTCATTCAATTTCGTCATGTATTGTATCAAAAATTAAAGGCGCGCAATTGTAACTCAGTACCTACATTGATGTTAGTTCTAAGAATAGAATGATTGTTAGTAGCTATTGTGCTTTGAAAAATTAGTTTCAATTACAATTACCTACTCAAACTCATTGAAAATTTAATGAGTTCACGCTTTGTAAGTGTGAACATCATAAAACTATATCTAAGTAGTATAACCCTTTAATATTGTGTGAACCATCAATTGAGTGTATCGGTGCCGCCACACTGGAAAAAATATCGCAATGATACCTACATGTATCAACAATATGTTTTATACTGCGGATTTTATATGAGATAAATAATAAAGTAGACTCACATTACAACTTTTGATTATAGATAATGAGCAAAACTGTACGTAGGTACTTTAATTTAAGAAAAGCTCAGCCAATTCAAATAATTTAAAAATGTAAAAAGTAGGTGTGTTACAAAGAATTAACGTAACATTACAGAAAAATGTAACGATCGTAATGGATATTTTCAGAATCTAATACGTATGAGATAAAGTGACGTTGAAATCTCGGAATAACTGGCAGTCGCTTCTAAATGTGTGTGATGCATACAATCTAGACAGTGAGATATAGTTCCTCTAACAATGCCAATTAAAGATTGATTGATATATATCAAAAATTATGCAAATTTTCTATGAGGCTTGAAAACATTTATTTGTCATAAGGAGACACGTGGTTTCAAAAGCGGGGTTCGCATTTTCTTTACATCACGATTTTATTGTGCGCTACTTTTTTGTTTCTTGACAAAATTGAACAAAATGACTAACAATTAATTGGACCTTGTTAATTGTTATATATATAGATCCCAATAAAGAAGTTTCATATGTGATCATTACTTTTAAAATAATGTTTGTATGCTCCAGTAAAATCAACATTTAGGTATGCTTCATTTTTTTGTTTTCCGGAAAATGAATTTCCACACAATTTCTAGTTGAAGTACCTATTATATAATGATACAAAAAGGTTGTTTCAAGGGCATACCTTTCAGGCGACATAAAGTCTGTGAAAGTTCTGTAACATAACAGGGCTGTTAACCTTTCTTATGAAAATCAGTTTAGTGCGTGTCTTTCCACACGTAGTGGTGGGTTCCGTAATGATTATTAAAGCTATCAATTTACCAACTAGATAAGATGCACTTAGAGCAGTAGGAGTTTAGGTAGCTTACTTTTTACGTAAGGTTTTTTACTTTATTTAATGGAACATGTTTTTGTATGTACTATAATAATATGTAGATACACATGTAGACGTAGATAGTAAAATTTATCTAACCTAATTCAGTTATATTTAACTTAAATATTAAACAAATAAGTAATAATATATACTTATATGCTAAATTCCCTGGCCGGGATAGTTTTTCCTTCAATAATTTATTTTTATTTTAAAAGTCACATTGAAAATCAATATTATAAAGTTTTGCGCCCGAATTGTTTTCAATCTAACATTTAAAAGGACTCTTTAATTGTTTTATAAATCCTTTATGAAAATACACCTATATACATTCGGAAGCTCTTGTTCACGTAGCGGTAGAAAGCTCATTATTGCACGCCTCATAAGCGAAGCGTTGAGGTGGGTACTACTGTCACTTCGCGCAAAACATCTGATTTTTCAAACTTAAAATGTCTTTATGTATCATACATTGCACTTGTAAGATAATACATACACACACATATTAAGAAAAAACACTATTTTTAACATTCATGATATTTTTGATGTCATTTTTGTTATTTAAACTAGTTAAAAAACAGTTTAAAAAAGTTCTGTCTTGGACGTCCGTGTGTCTGTATGTGCGGATCCTTTTTCTTGTTAACACGATAGCGACCGAAATACTTTACTAATCGAGTCTTTTTTTTTCTCTTACGCTTGAGTATGCTCAGGAATAGAACCCTTTCATTTTTCAGGGTCTGATTCGATGTGGTTTAATTGTTATTAAATAAACAAAAATAATAATTAATAAATAATTATTTAAAAAAAATTATGAGGCGTGCACTTTTGGATTTTCAACTTTGCAAAAATGTAGTCCTTCTCGGCCTATGCGTATTGATTTCTCGCACAATGTTTATAAGAAAGGCATACATAAATTAAGACACAAGGTAGTCTTTGATAAACAAATTAATATATCAAGAAGGAAAAGGTGCAATTAAAATGTATTGACGTTGATTGCGATCGGATGAGTCGCAGCGCTTGCCAAACAATGAATACTCTTGTGACTGCTATCGAGGTTGAAGTATGTTATACAGAGATATTATCATAATGATATTACCGTACAATTATTGCTTTGATCGTGAATCAAAACAAACGGATGCTGATTTTTAAAAGACCATTGTATAGAAAATATTCTATATCGAAATTAGTTGTTCTGTTCTGCCACTTGTGGCTTTTTGTCTAGTTTCTTAACTTCGTTAAAATTAAAATTCGTTCTTCGTTAAAATTATAAACACAATCTATCAAAGATTGTGTTTATAAATGCAATAAAACAACAAGAAAGATATATAAAACTCGATCCAATATCCCAACTACAAAAATATTATGAATCTGGAAGTTTGTATTCATATATGGTTACCCGTATAAATTGTAAAGTTATAAAGCAGTAGAAATAAAATATAGAATAGGTGAAACAATTCAGTGCCAGAGAACATATCCTTTCGTACCTTATTATTACCAATGCTGTTACAAAGTAACGAAGACCATTCTACAGTCCCTTTTATTTATGTAGAGCGCTGTTGAAAGAATAGAGTTATAACAGGACTCATATGGATAATAGAGGTTTAGAAGGCCCAGGTGTCAAATCTCGTAGCCATTGATCGGCGGGCGGGCGACGACGAGAGGAAAACGTTCGCCCACGTGTTGGCTCGGGCCAGGAATAGACAGTCCGCCCTGAACCAGAGAGGAACGTTGACATTCTCGCCGTTTTACAGCATATTATTGCAAATTTAAAAACGTGAAACAAAAGTGCCTTATTATTTAATGATATCAGAATAAATATATAATTTTCTTAAAATTTTACATCTATAAACACATATCGGTACATTTTAGATATTTGTACATATTGAGTAGTTAGTGTGGTGTGATATCAATAAATCGTTAGTACAGTGTCAGTGCGACATTGGCAAAGTGCGTGTGTTACGAAAGACATTAGTTCAGTGCAAAGGAATTGGCTCGTACTTATTAATTAGGTATATCAGTATTGTCTGGCGCCGGCGCCCTTAGAGGTGTCGAAGCGCGGACGCATGTGCGATGCGATGCGCGACAAAATCGCCGCACTGCTCCGCAGTTCTGTGCGCGCGCCTGCGCATACAGAAAACACGGATAAACTGCAAAATGGCGCTATGGCTCCCGTGTTATTCTTCACCGAAGCAGGTACAATCTGATAAATATGCAAGTCGATAAAATCCAATCGCAGATCAAATCAAATCTACAATTATACTAGCGGTCCGCCCCGGCTTCGCCCGTGGTACCTACATGTTTAAACTATCCTATCTCTCAAGTTGGATCGAACTGTACATGGTGTGCGAATTTTATTATAATCGGTTAAGTGGAGTCCATTGAGGACAAAAATTGTGACACGAGATTTATATAATATACATATTAAAGAAGATATAAAACTTAAAGGTGACTGATATAGTGATCTATCAACGCACAGCCCAAACCACTGGACGTATCGGGCTGAAATTTTGCATGCAGGTAGATGTTAGGACTTAGGACGTAGGCATCCGCTAAGAAAGGATTTCCCGAAATTCTTGCGGGAACGGGGGAAAACGGGGATGCACGTAGGTACAAAGTCGTGGGCGGA
This sequence comes from Colias eurytheme, assembly GCA_907164685.1. Taxonomy (NCBI): domain Eukaryota; kingdom Metazoa; phylum Arthropoda; class Insecta; order Lepidoptera; family Pieridae; genus Colias; species Colias eurytheme. Next base: position 32,460 of record CAJQZN010000045.1, on the reverse strand, counting down.
AGCTAGTCAGTTATAAAATTTGATAAAATATTTTTAGTTTTTTTTAATAGAAGAAAATATGAGGCGAAATAATTAAAGGTGAACATGAGGATTTTTTGTAAATATTTAATTCGTAAATTAGTATTTTTAAAGATTTATGAAAATTTGATGCATTGTCGCTCCTGTTGGATGCATGATAGATATCTTGATAGAGTCGTATTGAAAGTTGGTCATGTTGTTCTTATTTAATTCTATTTGATTCCAGAAGAAATAGCAACTTAATGATGTAGGTATTATATTGATAGAGCCGTTCCAAATATTAAGAAACATAATTTAAAATAATCATGGATCGAAAAAAATTAAAGACTTAGCTTTTAAAAACACTTTATTTGTTTTCACCTTCTGGATACAAATTAATAATAACAAAGGACCCTTAAATTGTAATAAATAATTGTGACCCTATCCATAGAAAACGATGATTACGCATCATCGTTTTAGGCATATTTAAAAATTGGCTTATACATTGTATATATTTAAGCTCTTTGACCGAGAGATTGAAATATACTTAGATATTTTTATATTTATACAAAATAACGATATATCGTGTAGATAACACACGCAACGTCTTACGAATAATGGTTTCCTGAATTGTAAATGTGGCTAAACATTAAAAAAAACGTCATACAAGTTTACATTTTGCATTCTATCGAACATAAATACAGGATGTGTTTTATTTATTGTCTAAACTGAATGTATTTTTGAACAAACCTTATATACCTACGGGGCACGTGATGAAGTACGTACGTCACTGCAGAAAATTACACATATAAATCTTAATGGTATGTTGTTCCTTCCTTCAGCTCACTGTTTTACGATAGCTTTCAAGAAATTCGTGTGCATGAGATAAGATAATGATTATTCATCATAACAAGTAGGTTTTACTTTTATTTTGGATTATTACGTACGAAATAAGTTTCTAAATCATTTATTCAAATATTGGTTATGTATCTAACAAATCGTAGAAATAATGGTCTACGTGATGTTCAGCATTTGTGCTTGTTTTGATTACGTAGCGTCCTGTTTCCCGCGTAACAAAATATTGAACATTTTATGATGTTCTCAGCAAATGAGATCGTCAAGTGGGCGTAGCAAGACACACTCACATAATATTATATTTATTGGTGAATTATACAACAACTGCATAACACATAATAATTTGAGATGATTTATAATTTATTACAGTATATATATATATATATTATATAAGATGAATATGATAATCCTATATGATAACGTATTTGGTTTAAATAATTGTTTAATAATAATTTAATTATCCCATCGGAATATTTTCTGACTATCTCTTACATTCATCTTCCTTTATCCCAAATTGTGTTTATATAGTATTTTTTTTTAATTAAAATAATAGATATCTGTTATACTCAGACTGAAATGATTAAATAATTCCACTAGCAGTAGCAATAATAGATCTAGATTTCTGGCAAATTCCAAATCCGTTAATTACATTAACCGCTAGAAACTGAAATTAAATTGCTAGCTGTAAAATACGATAGCCATTTGTCAATGACATATGCAGTAACCTATTCGTTCCGTATATAATGCTAGTGTAGACAAGGTCGATAAAATTGTATAAGTGCTGTGTCCACTGTCCACTATTGATTTTGAACCAGCCAATGATTTTATAGGTCACTTATTTTTACTTGCGATTATTAAGTGGGTACGGGCATGGTAAGGTTTGATTCGGGTATGAAAAATAGGATAATTTTTACAACGATCTACATCTATGCCTCATTTTAAGTATCAATTTTACGCGTCTATTGATATTACTCATCCGCTATTACTCCAAAGCACGTGAAGCCCATTTTTTTTACAGTAAATCCACGTGTACACAATGCACGAATACCTAAGCATAAGAAATGTATTTTAGTCATGGTATAATCTATTTGTATCTTGCTGCTCCTATAGCATTGGTTAAAGTATGTAATTTCTTGGCAACTATCTTAATAATTACAATTTGTATAATAGCATTAAGATACGATTTATGTCTTTAACACAATAATGTGTCGCATTATTTAAAGTAAATGTTTGTAACGTAAAATTTATTGCTTTTACCTAGCGCCAATAATGTTTTGTTTTTGTTTGTAAAAGCGCTATTTGTTAAAAATAAAATTCTACCTAGACTTTAGATATAACTATTTTAGACTTAGAGCTTGCGGGATAGATAAATAAACAAACTAAAGTAATTTTCACTAAGATTTCACATTCATTTTCATTGAGAATAATTAAAAAATATGTATACCGGTGCAATTCAGTGAAACATGTTTTAATACCAATTTTTTCCTACTTTAACCCAACCAATTTTATTTCGGTAGATACCTACGTATATTTATTTAATGAAATGACGGATACCTATGTCCCAATATGTAGTTAAATCCAGACATGACAGTTCATTGTGCTCCGTGCTCGTAACCCACGTTTCATAGGTTTCCATGTCAAGGTGCCTCTCGAAGATTGAATTTCTACAAAATATGTAATATAGAGATGAAAATACCTTATAATCTATCCCTGAATAATATAATATACAGTTTTACTAAAATACTTATTACCTATATTATTGGTAGATAGAATAGAAAACTTTTTGTGTATGTTGTGTACCTAGTAGGTCTCAGAAAAAAATCGAATAAATATTTATACCGCTCTGTAATAAGGGTCTATTGGCAGAATACCGTTAGCCGGAGCTAATAATAATTGCTATTTAATAAAGTATTAGAACATAAAATATTTAACTAACTATAACCCATATATAAGATGTGCGAAATGAACGTAATAATCGATTTTTGAAATTTATTAGAAAATATAAGAACTATTTATTTCAGGGAGCACACGCGAAGGCGGATTGGTGTGGCGCGGGTGTTCCGCCGGGTGCGACGCCGAGGACGGCGCGGCGGGAGCGCTCGACGACGGCAACCTCAACCCAGGAGACAAGGTATAGCCACAGATAATATAATAGGTACTATGGTAAACAATTAATTAAAAATAATTACCCTTTATCTTCATAAAATAATTGTATGTGTACAAATACAATTTTCGTCTAGAAGTTATAAGTAACAGTTTACGGTATTACATATTAGATTACAGCAATCTTATTTTAGTAAATCAGCGGGCTTGTTTACCGCCCGCGTATAACAATAGAGAGGTCATTGATCTTTGTTGGAAGGCAATAAAAAAATGTCTGTCTGGGCACAGAAAACTGATCAGCGACTAGCTCTTAAGAAAATCGATCAGTGAAGCATCAAGCAGATGTAAATGTTTCTACTCTATATCTTAGAAAGATAAAATCGTTTTTAAACGATTAAGATGAAAATAATATTATAGGTATACAAAGTAAGTAATGAAAGAATCACTTGAAATTCTGTGTGATCTCTATGTAGAGTCATCTTCACGCATTTGCAAATATGAACAGTAGGTACCTAAGCGTGAAAAATTAGATTTATTCACTGTATTTTAAATCGAATTGTGAGTCTTTGGCTATGTTCATAAAAAATTTAAACATCTATATGCCAAACTAAATCGAATGTTAACGTATTTGCTAACAACTACCTACATAAAAAAGTATGTCCCGCCCTACGTAGAAACTTGCTACGAAAATGCGAAATAAGCAAAGAAACTAAACATAATGTTATGAGTTTACAAGCCTTGACCAAGTTTTAGGAATGTGCGGCCACGGAGATGTAGTACATTTATTATCACAACCATTTTCCCACGCATGCTATATTTAAAGCACTGCAAGAATGAGTAAAACTAATAAATAATGTGTACCCGCGGTAATACATATTACATACTAATTACAACTGCAAATAGTTTTGTTACAACAAACAATAAAGCCATAGAATGAGTTGTGTAGTGGAAATCGTTATCTGTTCTTTAATCTATATGAGAATAAAATAATAAAATGGAATGGCACTGCAAAAAAAATTAAAAGTAATTGAATTAAATAACTAATGGTTTTTCAACAAGAAAGACTATTATCACCGGTCGATTAGACTCCGAAGGTCAAACTAAATTGTATTTCAGTATAATTCTAGAATTTGATTAATGCTTTACAGTATTTCCTCTTCCATTTATATTAACGTTATACTGGTATATTATATTTTAATGTCAATAAAAAATAATTCTATAACTATTATTTATTTTAAACGAATAAGGAAATTCGCTTTTCACTATCCAATAATAATTATTGTTATTCAGTACAAAATAAATAAAAATTCTATATTATGCAAATAAGGATGCGAAACATATTCACTACCTACTTCAAACTTAAATTTCAATCAACTTTGAGATAATAAATGAAAAATAAGATAACTAGAGAAGATCGAAGAGAGTAGAGCATCTATATTCTTGAAAATAAAACATTTTATAAAATATCTTGTATAGATATATAAGAAGAGTTTTTATCGGAGGTATTGTTAACATATAAACGTAATAATAATAATTTGCAGCTGGAGGGGTCGGACGCAGCTCCGGACGACCCTGTTCACCTCAAGAGACGGGTGGGACTCTTCAGTGGGGTGGCTCTAATCGTCGGAACTATGATCGGTGAGCCACTTATAGTCAACAAAGTCTTTTCACTTATAGAGGTTTTACTAATTTTTAAAGAAAATGACCTATAAAATATTTAGGTTAATATAAAAAATGTTTTTAGAACATTGTTTAAACCTCATTTTGTTTAATACAATGGTGATTATGTATTATTTAACTAAAAACGTCTACGTGATATTTACAATATTAGCACTAACATGCTAATTCCTCATAAATAGGTACGTGGATTACTGCAAATAAGCCTTGACATTGGTATTCGGAATCCATAAAACCAGATTATATAATATAAAGGCACATAGTACATCTGCATTTGTTAAGCAAATAAGATTTATTCTAAATGTATTTTTAGAGTTAAATCTTGCATTTTCACCACTATTATGCTGACACGATTATCAAAAATGTAATCAGATCATAAACACGCGTTAATCTTATATTGCATCATCTACGTTGCAAATTATATTGAATTTTCATGACTCGATAGAAATATGAATCTAGGTACTAGGTAGTTATTTGTAAAACGAAACAAACGACGATGCAAAATAACTAGGTTTCATATTGAAAGATTTATAATGCATGATCCACTTTGTACTTCTATATGAATATGTATTGATATAATATCTCGATTTCAGGATCTGGTATTTTCGTCTCGCCCTCTGGGCTTTTGGAGCGCACTGGCTCAGTGGGCATAAGCTTCATAATATGGATGGCCTGTGGCCTTCTATCATTGCTTGGTAACTATACACATCATATGAAATTGTTAAATTGTAATGGTCCTCTGCAATGTACTCTATTCAATAATTTTGTAGGAGCGCTCGCATATGCTGAATTGGGGACGATGAACACGTCTTCTGGTGCTGAATATGCATATTTCATGGATGCATTTGGAGGACCGCCTGCATTTTTGTTCTCATGGGTAATTGGTTTATGTATTTTAGTTTTAATGAATAATAAAAAAATGTACTTCAGTACTCATATTCCATTATGTTTCAGGTGTCTACGCTGGTTTTGAAGCCTTCTCAAATGGCTATCATCTGTTTGAGCTTTGCAAAATACGCCGTGGAACCATTCGTGGCGGAGTGTGAACCACCGAACGCCCTTGTCAAACTTGTAGCGGTCATTGCGATTGGTAATCAATTTTATTCCTTGATATTCATAATGAAATTTTGAAATATTTATTACAAAGTTAGGTACGCATGGGATTCTACATGTTCAGAATTGCTAGAGCGTAGTGATAATTATTGAAGACTCCATTATGTCCATTCAAGCGATTTACGTCATGATGGGACGTTTTTTGTGAGGATGTCATCTAACCCTGAAATAAGAGCATAATTGAAACCACTTGGCAATATTACACAAAATAATAGTAGCAATTAATTTGATCAACATCCCATTATGAAAGACATAAATGTTGCTTGACTCTCATTATACTGATTCTTATTTCTTTTTAGTGATGATTTTGGCGGTCAATTGTTATAGCGTGAATTTGGCCACAAATGTCCAGAACATCTTCACGGCAGCTAAACTTGTGGCCATAGCAATAATCGTGTGTGGAGGAGCATACAAATTGATATTAGGTAATATAAATATCTACTCGTCAATGTACGTGGTGTGTGCATAATATCATTTTATCATTCATTGACGCTTGTGATACAAATAAAATATCCAACATCCCAATTTACATTATCAACGATCTGATTAGAAAATAGTCACGTAACTACCTTTGTTACTTTGTTTCTAAATTATCTTCCGAAACACTTCATCGAAAAAACAAAGAATGTTCTTCTAATCAGACTAAATCCACATCGCCGCTCCTCGTTTAATTCATACCTATAATCATAATGGGAAGTGAATAATTGATGTAGACTGACAGGAGTTGTGTCCGTATGGTGCAGGTAATACGCGACATTTACAGGAGCCTAACTTCGCCAGTAGCACGGCGACTCTGGGCAACATAGCAACAGCATTCTACACCGGCCTTTGGGCTTATGATGGTTGGAATAACCTCAACTATGTGACTGAAGAGATTAAAAATCCTTCCAAGTAAGTGCACTTTCTGCGTTAGTGTGTTATTACTTAACTATACTTTACTATATAATTGAGTCTACTTATATGTTAATGATACACTATACCTTGTTTCAATAAAAGTTAAACCTTACAATACTATTATTTTTTCCTAACTTCCTTACGTGTTTTCAATCAATACCTACTCTTTTGTAGATATAATATTATATCGTACCTAGCAGGTCACACAACGCAGACGATTAATTAAAGCTATATTGCTATTGATTTTAATTGACTGTTTATGTTAAATTATGTATTAAGATGTGACATTATTCCCTAATATTTATGATTACTAGGAATTTACCACTGAGTATAGTAATCGGAATACCACTGGTGACGCTGTGCTACGCGTTGGTCAACGTGTCATATCTGGCCGTCATGTCGGTCAGCGAGATGGCCGACAGCGAGGCGGTGGCGGTCACCTTCGGCAACCGCCTGCTGGGGCCAGTCGCTTGGCTCATGCCGCTTGCCGTCACTATATCCACTTTTGGCTCAGCTAATGGCACGCTCTTTGTAGCGGGAAGGTAATTTGACTCTAAAAATGCTTCGCAAATTGTTCAAGCGTTATGAGGACATGTGGACTTATAATTCAATAATTGCGAATTTTTAATATCGCTTTTCGAGAAAATAGGGGTCAATTATCTTACAGTCAATAATAGATATAAATAAAAACCAAATTCGAGATTTTGTTCTTTTTAAACGCTATATATCCCATATTTGGTACCTTTGCATCTCGGCATATAGGTATGTAACATCTATTCACCGATAATAATTTTATTATGTGCGCTGCACTATCTACTATTTTTTTGTTAGCGTCTATCAGTCGTACTAAGTACACACTACACAGTCCTCTTAGTTCTACTCTCACTGTACCAGGACAGTTTTAGGTCTAAATACCTATACTCTATTTAATATTTTCACAGGTTGTGCTTCGCAGCGTCACGCGAAGGCCATTTATTGGACATTTTATCGTATGTGCATGTACGTCGCTTTACGCCAGCACCGGGACTGATTTTCCATGTAAGTATTTTTTTAAACTATTCAAAAGTCTATCAAATCTTGTCTGTAACGCGCAAGCCTAATGTAATTTGCCAAACAATGACAACGTTTTGTAGATAGCAGAAACACATTAAACAATATGTACCTAGCTGTTAACTTGGTTTTAAATTGAGAAATTCAAATCGTCTTGTTTATAGTCGCTGATAGCAATGGCGATGGTGTTGTACGGCACAATAGACTCCCTGATTGACTTCTTCTCCTTTACCGCGTGGATCTTCTACGGCGGCGCCATGTTAGCTCTGATTGTTATGAGACGGACTAAGCCGCATGCGCCTCGACCATATAAGGTTTGAAATATATTTTTACTTTAGCAGCACAATTTACACATTCAGTATTCACATTATGCACTTAATATTTGAAGTAGGTATTGATTCATTTACTATCTTTATTTTCTGACTCTACATTTACAAGTAGGAGGTATCCTCGCTAAGCGAAATGCTTCATCATTGCACTCAAATAATTATTTGATTTTTATTCGACTCATAAAAAAAATCTATTCTTACCGTTTCTTTCTTCATTAAAATTGTATTTACCATTTTGTCGATAGGTGCCCATTATAATTCCATACATAGTGCTGATAGTATCAACGTACCTGGTAGTAGCACCAATCATTGACAAGCCGCAGTGGGAGTATCTCTACGCAGCCGGTTTTATACTCTGTGGTCTGCTCGTCTATCTACCTTTTGTTAAATGGGGCTATTCTCTGCCATTCATGGGTAAGGATTGTTTTGATCATTTTTTGTTTAATGTTAATTATAGTAAAAGCACTTCTATTTAGATACGTAGATAGTTATCGTGTTGGTGTTTTAGCCTTCTTTGTATACCTATTTGTTTATTTCAATACGTATCCTTTTTTCCTACAGATAAGATAACGGTGTTTCTGCAGATGATCTTGGAAGTTGTGCCAACATCGACCACTTTCGAATACTGAGTCCGCGCCGACTTTAAAAGGCATCTTTATATTTTGCAATATGGATTTTATTTAAAGATCTGTACTTGTTTATTGCTATAAGGCACTTCATTGTTGCCGCAAAATGGTAGGAGCTCAATTAGGTATATTACCTAACAGTTTAAATGACAAAGAACTTCGAAATTTAAATTAAGTATACTTACCTATATTTTAGACCAAGTTCATTTAATATATTTTTTGACTGATACAAAATTTGTTCCTTTTATGGTATTTTTGAATTTTTACTGAATGTATTTTGACAAAGTAAAATTTAAAATACCCTAATGTTAATTATTGCTCTAAAATATTTGTTTATAAGTAATAAATAAATATTCAATACCATACCAATTTTTATTTTTAGTGAAACTCAATATGCTTTGTGCTATTTAAGATGATTTACTATGTATAAGCGTAGAACGATCGTTCATTAGTTTGCACGAATCATTCCTCAAGGATCATGCAGTTTAAGGTCACGCCAAAAAAAAAGAAACAGGGTTTAAATTAAAAAAAAATTAAGGCCCATACTGTAACTACTATCATGAAGTTCTTTTGATGGAATGCAAACATTTATTTGTTTTTGAATAATAAGACTCAATTCGAGCCCACGATATTGTAAGGAATTATAATTTTTATATCATTTACAAATAGCTATGAGTGATTGTGCTAAACTCATGGCTTGTAGGATTCATCAGCTCTCATTTTATACTAGATAGCTTTCTAGACGTACTTCTAGGTTTTTAGTTTAAATATTTAGCTCTATCGTAATTATTATAATTTGATAGGAATTTTATCTTTTTATTATGTATCAGAAGGGATAGATAACGAAATTATTTCTATCATCACTGCAAAAGCAAATATTGTGCTTTTACAGGGATTGCACAACATTGAAAAGTTTTGGCGTTTTCATTTTTTTTTTCAATGAAGACTTAACGATACTGTCAATTTTCTATTTTTTTTTCTATCCCTTATTAAAGACTAAATGTGTTTATTTATCTTTTTACAAAAAATATATGGGCAGAAGTTTTGCGACCGGCAAAAATTGGTCCTATCATTCCTTACCGGGGCATTACGATACTGTTCAGGTTGTATTTTTATTATGTATAAGTTTAAAGTGTGAAAATCTTAGTTAGGGCATATAAATAATCCCACCCAGTGGTAATTATTGTTGGTGGTTGTTGTATTTTAACAAAAAATACATTATTTAGAAGAATGTATATTTTTAACGTCATGATTTGTTTTTAAAAGTGTAACATGGTAAGTAGATGACAATCTCCACGCTTGAATTTTAATAAACTGTAAGTAAAAACAGTCGTGTTAACTATTTTGTGAGACAAATAATACAATTGTAAATTAGAAATATTTGGATAGCCCATTAAAAATGCTTAAGTCGTTTTAATGTATCAAGTATTGCATAGCAATTGTAAATTGAATATTTTATGTATCTATAATAAATATGGGCACATTGAAGTACACAAACCTAACGATGTGATATTGTTATGGGTAAAACGGAATGGTTTTTATTTTGTGTACAGAAAATATCATTAAAATACTTATTTCTATACCTAAAGATCAGATTTATTTATTGTTATACATTGTCATTTGATTAAGTAAATTTTAAATAAAGACAACCGAAAATAGAATCGTGAATTTTATTTCTATCTTTAAGTACCTAATAGGTTCATAGTCATAAATTTCCTTTCCATGACCACTCAAGAATTACAGGTGGAAAATAAAACAAAGTGTAAGTTCAACAATTTATTGTTGTTATATGACAAAGATCACAGATCTTTTGACATTTCCATACCATTTAATTGTACTTTGGCTGAATAACACACGAGTCAAAACTTTACACGACTAAACATTATATAAGAGCAAGTATTGTATTATTTTTGGTACCGCTTATTCCCAGTAATGAATGTTCAATTCATCCGAGTATCAAATTGAAATTGAGAGTAATTTATGCAATTTAAGCTTGTTGTGACGAGTCATTAACGTTGGCACGTAGATTAAGGAATGTCGCAGTTCGCAAAGGCACTTGGGAGTATGAGGTCGCGTGACGACACTGTTGCTAGGAGCCGCGGTTTAACAACGCCGGCAAGGCGCCAATTCAATGAACCAAAGTGTTTAATCAAAACATTCGATACATGGGCGACGCTTTTATTCACAAACGAATAGAAATATTTATTGAAATCCATACTAATATTATAAATGCGAAAGTAACTCTGTCTGTCTGTCTGTTACTCAATCACGCCTAAACTACTGAACCAATTTGCATGAAATTTGGTATGGAGATATTTTGATACCCGAGAAAGGACATAGGCTACCTTTTATTGCGAAATATGAACCACGGGCGAAGCCGGGGCGGACCTCTAGTAACCTATAAATCGAAGTGGGTTTTGAAGATTTAAGATCTATTATTATATAATTTTAACGACTAGCCCTGCTCTCAATACCTATTTGTAGCATCTATGAAAATATCCTGATATTTATTTATATCTTTTTTTTGACGATATTACCTACTCGTAATTAATTATTTTATTAAACTCGTTTCAGCATACAAGATATTGCAATTTTATACAAATAGCAAAGGCCTGGAGAAAAGGCATATAGATAACTATTTAAATATATTTAGAAAAGGTCAAAAAACTATAAAAAATATCTTGTTGATTGGGCTTTCATAATGATCCAATGTATTTTTATTAAAACTACATCTACACGAGAGTTTCACGACTGTTAATCTTTTGAGGAATTTTAATTAAGCAAGAAAGTCAAGAAGCGAGTAGATGTAATTAGTCAATAACTCCAGTTTATATAAAATTTATTTAAAAGAGTATAAGGTATATGAAAAATATTCCGATATTTATGTAGGACAAAAACTTCGTTCTTAAACTGAGATACTTCTGTAAAAAATGCAACATTCCAAGGAGGGTTATTAAAACTATATAAGGCAGTGTTTAACAAAACAGCGGATTAACAAGGTTTTATTAAACTACTCACTTGTGGAAACTTAGAGATACATTCTCTTAATGTCATAACAGCTATGTATTGGTTAAATAATATCACTTCAGTCAGTCAAAATAATAATTAAATGGTATGAATTGACTTAGATTCGCTTGCTAGTAAGGCGTTCATATATTCACACAATATATTTATCTATACGATAAAATTCAATAACACTATAACAAAATTAAAACCTAAGATGTGGCTTATTCTTCATCATGTGCCTGTAACAAAAAGAAAAATCTTTATACATATTTTTCTACAAAATAAAATTTAATGATTATGAATATCAATAATTATAAAGATGGAATCAGTTCAGTTCAGTATCAATTTAAAGTCAGTTTTGTAACCCTTCATGTTCCACTTTTTAAAATAATCATAATTATCCTTACCTACCGAGTCAATCTAACAAAATATAGAATGTCGAATTTTAGCGTACCTAAATAAAAAACAAATATCTGGACCGCTATATGATCACTCGTGTTTATTTCGCACGCTTCGTGTTTATTTGACTTTGGGCACTGAACCAAATAATTCATTCTAATACAAGTTCCTTTTGTGAGTTTTTGAGTTATAATTTGGTAGGTGATATTTTTTGCCCACTGTACCATATTACAAATCAAAGAGAGTGCTTGTCTCAAATATTTGAATTGTTGTAATCAACAATAGACAAGATATTCACAATTATTCAAGAAAGAACATGGAAATGTATCATCCAAATAAAAACTATTTTTAAGTTGGATTCTTGAGTAGATTTACTTCCGTTAGAAATAACTTTAGTTTCTTTCCTTTTTTTGTAAACATTAAATATCCATTCTGAATGCAAATAAAATTCTAATGAAACTTTAACATTTAAGTAAATAAATCTCTTTTTTAAATAAATATAAGTGTAAATAAGTAGCATATTACATATTTCAATATATCATAAAATACTACTACATACTACTTATCAAAAAATTGGTTGTTTGTAAAGTAGGTTTACGATCGAGATGTTTACGTGATAACGTCTTATTGGTGGCAGCGCTCGAGATGAGACGGGAGATCGGTCCGTCTCTCTCTCGTTATACCTGCGATCGCGATCGTGAGGTTTTGGTGTGACACAAGTTTCTGAACATGTCACCCAACTAAAACGATTTAAAGACGTTATCACGTCAAAAAGACGGGTTGCACTCCGGGAGTGCCGGCAGAAGTGAAAACTTGATTATTAACGTTCAGCATGTTTGATATTTTGTAATGGTATCCGTCTTACGCATGGAATATAAGGGCTTAAAGAAAAAAAAAACATCCGTCTTAAGCTTTTTCGATCAGGCCACGTGTCCTGACGCGAGTTTAAGATTTTATACCCAACGCCGCTAAAGAAGTTTTCACTTCAAAAAATAAATAAAAATTCCACATCCATACTTGTCGAGCGTCTCCCAGAAGGCGAGCAGTGCGGCGCGGTCGAGATGCCGCTTGGTGCGGCTCAGGTTGATCACCGTCACCGCCCACCGCGCCACGTTCGCGTCCAGCTTCATCTCGTCGAACTTCAAGTGGAACGCGCATACTGCGGACATTGTGTAGTTGTATAACGCGAATCATGTAAAAAGATCGCTGGATGAAAGTGATGGGGTGTGTTTTGGCATGTATCGAGTTTAGCACGAAAGTTATTTGCTGCTTATTTTATTTTTGAAGTAGGCTCTCGAGTCGTGGCTTCGCAACTACATATTTGTTATTCTTATACCACCTCATAACACCAAATAGACCAATAAACATTGAGATATACATAATATACGTATAGTAATATTATCTCAATGCCAATAAATCGCCAATGCGCAGCTTAACCGTCAGCGTTCTTTTTACATGACGCGACCTATATTTAGTGTTTGAAGTTCTATATATTAGACTGCGCCCAATCTATACTAATATAAAGCTGAAGAGTTGGTTTGTTTGAACGCGCTAATCTCGGGAACTACTGGTCGAATTTAATTCTTTCGGTGTTTGATAGCCCATTTATCGAGGAAGGTTATAGGCTATATATCATCGTGCTACGACTTACAGGGGTGGAGCCACGGGGGTGAAACCGCGCGGAGCAGCTAGTATTATAATATATTTAGTGATGTTTTATATATTAGCGAAAGATAAATGTTATAAAGAGTTTTCAAGTTTGAGTAATTTCTTGTAGTAACAAAAATGGGCGTTTTAAAGCTAACAATGCTTACGTGGACAGTTAAAAAGTGTTCATTAACACCATTTAATAACGATTGTATAATTTACGAAATGAGGGTAGTTTTATAACATGTCATTATAAATTATAATCATTGTCATGGAACATATTATAAGACATGAATTATGTATGAATATAAAACATAATATATGTAATTTTAAAGTGCAACAAAAATTTTCAATTTTATCGGAAAAATGAAAAGTAAAAACTACAATTTTTTAATGTTTTAAAAAGAATTAGACACTTCAGGACTCCACCATAGCTACTACATAGCCATAGGTTGCATATACCATAGGTTGCCTGGAAGAGATCACTCTTAAGCGATAAGGCCGCCTTCTGTGCTGGACTAGTTTTTAAGTTTTAATTTTAAAGATTAATTTGTATGCCAGCACAATAAAGTGTAAATAAATAAATACTACTCACTATTAGCAAATATCTGCACAGGGTTGCCATCCCAGGGCCAGCCCTTGAACTGCCAAGCGGGTCCCTGCACGAACACGGCCACCACGCGGTCCCACTCCGCGGCTGACAGCCTGCTGGGATTGTCCACCACGCGATATGGGACCTAAACAATATTTATATAATTAAAAATATACATCTATATACATATATAAAACTCAAAGGTGACTGATATAGTGATCTATCAACGCACAGCCCAAACCACTGGACGTATCGGACTGAAATTTGGCATGCAGGTAGATGTTAGGACGTAGGCATCCGCTAAGAAAGGATTTCCCGAAATTCTTGCGGGAATGGGGAAAAACGGGGATGCACGTACAAAGTCGTGGGTGGAAGCTAGTCTATACTAATATTATAAAGCTGAAGATTTTATTTGTTTGTTTGAACGAGCTAATCTTAGGAACGACTGGTCCAATTTGCTAGCCTATTTATCAAGGTAGGCTATAAGCTATATATGATCACGCTAAGACCAACAGGAGCGGAGCAATGCGGGTAAAACCGCGAGGAACAGCTAGTATTATAATAAAATCATTATTTTCCTGTGGATGGCCACAAAAAAAATCGTCTTTACTGACTTGAAAAGGATGAAGCTTTTTTTGGTTAAATAAATAGTTCATAATTCAAATAAGTACCGTTATTGTTGTTGCATTGTTGGGTACATTGTCACCAGATGGACCCTTTCGCCTCTGCAATAATACTTCATTTTCACGTGTGGCGCCTTCGGCTTTCTTTTGCTCCACAGCCACGAATCTGAGGTAATAAAGTTGAAAATTGCATTGCAAATTTCATAAAATACTTCCACATAAAAGCAAAAACAGAACAATAATCAAAGGAATAAACATCTGTTTTACTGCACAGATCTCTGTGCACTAGCTGTAGATAAAATAATTCTATAATTTACATAATTACTAGACTATATTAATTATTTGAAATTAATTAATTATACTAAGAACTTGCACTATTATGTGAATTGTAAGCATTTCACAATAAAAGAGAAGATGAGCTAAACATTCTAAAATTAAGAAGCATAAACTGTAACTAGCATAAGAAAAAATGTGTGCGTGTACTAGTGCACATACGTAAGAAGTAAAACTTTATGACCTTATTTTTCAAAAATAATTTACTATATGCAACTTTACAGAAATACGTCGAATCACGAGTGGTAGGGATAAGGAAAAGATGGCGCGTATCGGAAAAATGTCACGCGTAACGAAAATATGTTACACTAAATTTTTTTCCAACCCCGATTAAGAAGTTTCACTTCAAAAATTATAACATTTACACCTACTTAAGATCTTGAAGCATATCCTTAACATTGAACATGGATATAAGCGAGGTTGCAGCTGCGGGTATGATGATGATGGGCGTTCGGGAAGGTCTCTTCCCTCCGCCCGTTGGAGGCCTTGCAGCTGCTACTGGTAGGAGCTCTTTGCGACCGGGCGTGCTTGGTATGGGACCGTTTTCTGCAATTTTATGTTTGTTTATATGAATGAGAAAAGTATGTTGGATCTATTTCAGATTGATTATTACAATAATACATTTAATACACATAAGATGTACTCTTCTTCATTGTAATTTGCTCATTAATTTATTTCAAGGAAGGGCAAGGCATTATAAAAAGGCAGGTAAGTAAATTTTAATAAAGATAATAAAATGCCAGACTTGCAATTAAATCACACAACACAGACAACATTTAATATATTCACATTTGATAATTTGATAACACACAAAATAAAATAACATTCACTCTATATTACCTTTTATTTATGTTTTTAGATCTATAGCAAATACAACATAGTTAACAATATTGAATATTACGACACATAATATTTTACTTACGTGGCATTTGTCGTGGATGGTTCGGCGTGGCAGGAGCTCGCGCTGCAACCGGCACACTGGGGCCTTCTGTCACTGACTTCAGTGTCATACCATGATATGTTCCCATAGTGTCAATTTTAAAGCCCTCCGTTTCTGCAACATGAAGATGTAATATATAAATCTATACTTATAATAAATCTGTAGAGATGCCAATTCTGTACATGAAATATATTTAAAAAAAAACTATGAAGGGGTGATAAGGGATCGCTACTGATGCCAAAAATGCAATCATTAAATTTTTATGTCTGTCTGTCTGTATATTCGTTATAGAAACAAAAACTACACGACGGATTTTAACCAAATTTGGCACAATTATTCTTCATACTCCTGGGCAGGTTATAGAATCATGTAAATCGGTGTAGAAACACCAAAGTTATACATAAAATACGCTATAAGTCAGAATCATGCCATAAGGATTATTTTTGTGTATCAGTTGCCGCGTTCGACGCGCTTCGCGGCGGGAGCTATAAAAAGGCGGCGGGTCCGCACCCGTTTCGCGTTGTCACGGCATCACGTGTGAACGGCTGAACCGATTTCGATAATTCTTTTCTATTATATTCCTTGAAGTACGAGGATGGTTCTTATGTAGAGAAAACGTAAATATGTACTACGGGCGAAGCCGGGGCGGACCGCTAGTAAATAAATATTATAGGACATTATTACACAAATCGACCTAGTCCCACAGTAAGCTCAATTAAGGCTTGTGTTGTGGGTACTAGGCGACGATAAATATAATATTTAATAAATACATATATAGATAATAGCACCCAGACCCAAGAACAAATAAGTTCATCACACAAATATTTGCCCTGACCGGGGATCGAACCCGGGACTGTCGGCTCAGTAGGCAGTTACTTTACCACTGCGCCAACCGCGTCGTCAATTTAACAATCAATTTAAGACAATTTAAAATATGTATAGTGAATTTAGTAATAAACAAGTTAAGTATGACTTGTGTGGAGTTTATTTTCATTTATTTATTTCACTATATTCTGGTGAAAACACTAACATATAAAGAGATAAATGTGTCAACTTTAACTATAAACCATCACAAATGCTGCATTATTTTTCATATGTGGTATCTTCCCTGAATCAAACAAAATTGAGGGTATGCCTGTATTTACATATAAGTCGTGACAATTTTTTTTTATTCTTTTTATTTTAGAGTACATACTTAATATAAAATTATACCTTCTTTTTGCCTAATAAATCTTTCCTGATCGTATCTGTTATACTGTGTTTGTTGTGCAGGGATTGCTGTGGGTTGGGGAAGTATGACTGGCTGGGGCCTCGGTACTCCTGCCCTGCCTTCTTCCCTTGCTTTTATACTTCCAAGTAGAGCTCCAATGCTCTTTGCGAATATCTGAAATAACAAGCTTGATAAGAGACTAGTTAAATTAATAAATTTTCATCTACAACTTGCTGTGCCCCACGGTTTAACCTGTAGTGCTCCACTTCTGTTGGTCTTAGCGAGATAATGTATAGCCTATACCTATAGCCTTCCTCAATAAATGGGTTATCTAAAACCGAAATAATTTTTCAAATCAGACCAGTAGTTCCGGAGATTAGCACATACAAACAAACAAACAAACTCTTCAGCTTTATAATATTAAGTATAGTTAATACCACATTGACGAAATATAGGAATTTTCCTTTATTTGTATGTGTTTAATAGATGTTGTATTTATAAAATTGTAGCTTAACAAGCAAACTAGCTATCAACTGCCAATTTAAAAAAGCTATAAACTAAATTGAATGAATGATGATAAGTTTCTTACTTTTCCATTGCTTTGTAATACTGTTGTCCTAGTCCTCCACTGCCTTTCTCGACTGATAATATCCTTGGTGAGATCAACATCATAATCCAGAATAGCCCTCAAGTCTGATCCAACCACACCAAGTGTATCAGAGTAGTCATTACTTTTGATTGTAGTCCTTTTTTTAGCCAAACGTTTTGCCTTAATAGCTGCAATCTTTTCAACAGACATCGCTTCAGATAGAGATCTGTAAGACAAGAGTAAAAGTATTTTTATTTTATTACTTTTATAGTGCAATGTTATCACATGTGTTGGTATTAAAGTGAATTTATATTTTCAGTTTTTATTTTTATTTTAAATTAAATACCATTAAAAAAAATTATTACAACTTTGGTGACCCAAATTTATTAGCAACCAAATTCTTACTTGATATTGTCAACAGTGACAGAAGCTTCTTTAGGTGCATCAAGGCGAGCTGCAAGCTGCTCTCGCACTTTTTGTACATGAATCTCTTCAATACGAGGTTTCTTGGCCGCTGATTCGCCACCATCATGGTCATGTGTCCGTTTAACCTTTATTGTTTAAAATAAGTGTTTTATTACAATCACAGTACAAATGATTGTAATATTGGTAGTCAAATTCACACATACCTGCGTTGGTATTTCTAAGGGTGCACTTTTGTCAATAGATGCACTTGTTGCCGTCTCACCATTAAGATATGCAAGCATATCCTTACGATCGGGACGGCGTACAGGTGGTATGTTTGCAGCCTGTACAGAAAAGCAAATAGGTGTTATTTATGAAAATATAATGTAACTTATTATAAAAGTAAATTTATATTAGTACATCAATAGATCTCATGATTGTTGTTTTTGACCAAAATGAAGATATATTTATAATATTTGATAATTGCCCGATCATTCCTTTTACTGTCTGTCAATGATTAAAATATATAATACCAAGTCATATTACAAATACATTATTTTACCAAGCACTTGCTTGTATATATAAATAAAATATGATTCTCACTTACAGCTGCTTGTTTTACATAAACTGGATGGGTCAAGTGTGTATTTTTAAGTATGAATAGCAGGCATTCCAAAGTGTAATATTCTTTTTCGCAGCCCTCCTTGCCCGAACTGCAAAAAATATTTAATGATATGAAAAATTTATACAATTTTGTTGGATAATAGGTTACATTTGATTGTCAAAAAAGGAAAAACGGTATCGGTACGATAACTTACCCCCACATAAGATAGTTTGTTTTAACATTTTTCGGCCACGAAAATTCGCCAAATATAATTTGGTTGTCCCGTTCAATAATTTCTTTTTTATTTACATTATATTGGCGAAGCAAACTCAGTGGATCCGCCATGATTATTTCGTCTTGTTGGCGTTAATAAACAAACAGAATTCTGCTCAATATCACTCCGTAAAAGTTCAACAAGCTACGAACATTATTTGCTTAAAGTCAACGAAAACCTTTGCACTTTTATTTATTATTTACTACATAACGCAAGATATCAGAAACTGTTGATACACGATGTCAAACACAACGATCTCCATTTCTATTTTTTACAAATCAGTTGCTTGTCTGCTGTCAATTTGTATTTTGTTGCAAACGAGTAACAGATAATAAACGTGCATTCATTATTAGATTGATATAACTCGTAGGCTATGTAAAATAATATTAATGTACGCATTTTGAATGTTTAGCGAAGTTCAACTTTGATTTCATTTAATCATGTAAAAGTAATTCAGATAATTATAGCGAATATTTAAAATATATATATAATAAATATATAATACATCTGTAAAGTTGAGTAAATAACATATTGGTTTGTGATTGAATAAAATATAACCTAAGTATCTAAACATGTTTTCTGTTTAAACACATTATTATTTTTGTAAATAACATAACTCAAATTATTGTTATTTCTCAGTAACAATTATTAATTTATCACAAAATTATTGAAGTAGTGAAACGTGTATACAACACTTTTTGATATAAACAGAAGTTGACAGAACAAAAATATAGTGTCTAATATGGCTGCCGGTCGATTCTTAATTTACTGAAGACAGTAAAAAGTTTTTCTAAATTGTAAAGCGCCAATAACTACAATAATATGACAGTGGACTGATAATAAATTAATAATGACTTCAACTCCCAAGTCTGAGAAATGTGGGCAAGGTAAGAAGATATTGTGTATTCTTAACATTCCACTTGAGACTACTAATTTATTGGTATTCTACTTTTGTACTTCTTATAAATAGTTTCGCTTCTGCATATTTATTACTAGCGGAGTCTATTAAATAACGCATTTGAAACGCACGCTTTCTCTTAAAAACACAGTGTTTCTGCGCTATAAGTATTTAACCCTTAGCAGGTATCGTGGGTCAAATTTGACCCAGAAGCGAACATTTTCGGTTATAATTCTTTTAATATTTATGCAACGACTGTGCGCTTCTACGTATTCTCAGTGCTTCACTAGCTGCGGCGGGGGGTGGAAGTGCAGCGCTGGGACTATCTTAGGAGCGGAGGTAAGTAGCTGTCTGGGTCACGTTTGACCCACGACACCAAATATGTAACTTTTTTCACTGGGTGTAATTACGTACTTTTTTTGTTTTAGTGTTTATTTGTACTACAATGGAGGCTTTTTGAACGATAGACAAATCGAGGAATTGATAAAGACGACTTAAGTGATGATTTGGAATCGGAAAATGAAAGGACACCAAATATAACCCAACTTTGTGACGACGAAATCATCGATGACAATCGAGACAGTCCCTAACCTGTTAGTTGCTCAGAAGACAGTATTTTGGAGTAAGTTCTGACGACAGTGAAAAAGAAAGAGGAGAATACGAGAATAAGATAAAATACGAGAGATGAGAGCAAAGAAGATGAGGATGATGGTTGATGGTAGAAGTCATTTTGGTTTTGGTTGTCATTTTTTTTATTTTATGCTGATCTCAGAAGTAATATATTTTTTTGTTATTATAAAGATATGAGAAGTGCCATAAATATCTTTTAGTTAAATTTTTTCTTACATTTCTATTTTTTTTTATGTTTTAAGTTCACACTTACCAAAAAGTGCCAAAAAATAAGGTTAGTTACAAATGCGTGTAAAACATAATATTTTTTTATATATTCTAAAATGAAACAAAGTTAATTTTGTAAAAAAATATTTGTTTATTTCATGACTAACCATATTTTATACAAATTATAAAAAAATCAACGTTCTACAACAGATTGTTTGGTATGGGTAAAATTTGACCCACGATACCGGTAGTGTTGCCAAAAAAGGCGATACCAGCTAAGGGTTAAAATAAGGACACATTTCATACTTTTTTAGACATAGGCCATAGCTCATGTCGCGAAATATTATCAACAATGTAAATAAAATATTAAAATGTGAACTTAAGTTTGAAAATGACAAAAATAAGTTTTTATTTCATAGTGAACATATTTTTAAAAACTTTAATAATCTAACCAAAGGCATGTATGCCTGCATTTTATTAATTATATTATCATTAATCAGTCATCAAAAAGTTTTAATGAAAACATAAATGTAACAATAAATTCCAGTCAAGTGACAAGTTTTGCAGTGGTTGCCTTTTATAGGATAACTTATTCATTTTTCTATATATGCAGTCAGTTATAACTTTTATCTATATATATAAAACTCAAAGGTGACTGATATAGTGATCTATCAACGCACAGCCCGAACCACTGGACGTATCGGGCTGAAATTTGGCATGCAGGTAGATGTCATAACGTAGGCGTCCCCTAAGAAAGGATTTAAAAAAATTCATCCCCTAAAGGGGTAAAATAGGCGATGAAAACTTCTATCTTTACCACACAAGCGAAGCTTCGGGCAACAGCTAGTTTCATTCAAGACAGATTACTTTATATGTAGATACCTACTAACTATAGTTATTATTGAAAAAAGAAACTTCAATTTAAAAGTTTCATTATGATACCTAGATTATATGTATTCATAGATCATATAAATTTAAAAAAAGTACTTGAAAGTTATATTTTATTATAGTTATTTATTATTTCCTTGAAATATGAGTTCCATTGGCATGTTTTCTAAGTAGAATTTGAAGACAGTACTAAATTAAATCTTGCCTGTTTCAACAAGAATCCTTTAGTTTTAACCAAAGGAGCAAATTTTTTTTAGTTGAATTGAGTATACTTTACAGGTTGTAATTCAATTTTAAGTTTTAATTAACTTTGCTTAGAGCATATCAAGGAATTTATTTCAATGTTGGTATATGTGTGTTCAAAAAGTATGTTTCCTTTACAATGCCTCAACAATTGTATAATTTACTTTCCTAGAGTATATAATTAATACAATTCATTATTATAGGTTGAAATCATATTTTAATGTAAAAAAAGGGAATTATAAGTTACATAGGTACATTTTTTTTTTTCTACTAAAATGGTTGCAATTTTCTGGGGGGAGGATGTCACAACTCCAAATTCTATACTGGGACAGCAATTGCCTATTAAACACAAATATCGTGTAAATCAGTTGAAAACCCACACACAGTTATTGAGTAACAAAACCAAAAAATAATACAGGAGAATGGGAATCTCGTTTTTCCAAAAGTTGGTTGAATATTAAATTGAGAAAAATTATAAATTTGACAATACATAATAGCTAAAGTTTGCCATTGTCTGTGGTCCTATAGCACTCAGGGATCAAACAGTGAAATCGGCTCAGTGGTTCCTGAATCCTGAGATTAGTGCGTTCATACATATAAACAAACTCTACAGCTTTATTTAATTGTACTACTTATAGTTCGTCGTTGTTTAGCTACATAGTCACCAAACTGTAGTAATTTTTACATGGTGTGGCCAAAATACTAAATTCGCGATGTGTTAATGGAATGCGAAGATCGGGCCGCGCGGGTATCCGCCGAGCGCGGCCTTGTTCCGTACTAGCATGAGAGTTAGACGCCCTATCGGGTCATTAATGAATTTGCCTGTTTAACATTTGATTTCAAGGTTCTATTTATTTGTAAAGGTCATATTGTACTATTTGATTCAACAAGTGGTTGAGGAATTACGTTGTTTGAAAAGCGTCAAAAAATCCAACGTTCGTACTGTTTATGTACTGTATACACATTATGTATACCTAACATAACATCTTCTAGTGCCAAATTAATTTGGGAAATTTCAATATTTTTTACTTTATACATTTAATTTTACAAACTCAATGTTTAAAGTTTAAAATATTGCGTATGTAGACACGATTAATTTGTTTGAGTTTCTAGTAATACATATGTGAAAGTTCTTGTCTTCGTGCTCCCTCGGTCATTTAAATTAGCCGTGAAGTGAAAATTCAAATAGGTAGGCATTGTCACAGTTATTGTTTTACAACGATTGTCAATGAATAATTTTTCTGCTGATATATTGGCGAAACGTAATTTTTCAGTTAAATGCAAGATTAATTGACTTATTCGACAGTATGATAATTATCTCCAATAAGTTTGTTTAACGCTTGAGTAATATCGATAACACCTTTGAAAGAGCCGACGCAATTTAAAGGCACATCTCAGTAAGATAAAATATATTCTGATGTCGATCAATATCGTATCGATGCAATAAATGCGGTTGGCTTGCAATAAACGTCAATGATCAAGGAATTTGAATGCACGGGATTGCGGTTTCCTCTACAACTATTATATTTCGCTTAAATTGGCTATCACCTACGTTGAAAGATGAAGCTTAGGAAAGACGGAGACTTTAGAATGAAGGTTTTATAATATTATTGTTTCTTAACCTTTTGATCCCCCCCAGAAAAACAAATCGTCCGCGTTGGCATAATTCCACATCTTCCAATCCTAATATTTTAATTATCTTGGTGTGAAAATAACTTAAGAGAGTAGGTAACTTGCGTGTGTGTCAGTCAAATGCTAGATGGTTGTTATTTTTTTATTAATTTAATGTATTTTTATTTTTTATGCTTAACTTTAAAATAATATTAGTGGACTACAAGTGTGCCAAATTTCACACAGCAATCACTATTTTCGTAAAAAGGGGTACAAAGTTTTTGATTCACGTATTATTTAGATGTAATACATTTAGTAAACTGTGATTAGCGGCAAAGCGGCTCTAGAAAAGATTATATAAATGAATTTTTAGTTTGCCTCGTGATATAACACGAATATCATACCTATCTTATATCAGGAAATGTAGTTAAAGATGTTATTAAAGTGTATTTATAATGTACGACCCACTTATAAACTGCCTTTAAAATAAATGTTAAATTCATTATATTTTACAAATGTTCAAGCAACGTGAAATCATTATCTCTATTGCATTATAATAATTATAATTTGAGACAGTTATATAGCAATGCCTACGTGCTTTGGCCTATCTGCTAAAGCTCCATAACGGGACCTCGACAGAGACTTGTACTACCGCCTAGTTTCCATTTCCTACATTACACGTTTTAGCCTTTCTTAATAAATTTACTCAAAATAATTGTGTATAAGTAATTTAAGTTTATTGTAGGTTATTACTTTTGATTGACATATCAAGGCAACGATAAATGGACCGTCCATTATACTTTAAATTCGTAAAAGCTAAAATATCGTCATTATTACAATTTACAGTGATGTAAATTATAGATAAAAATAGTTGATAAATGACACTGTACACGTGCAATTTAATTAAAGAACTTTGATGTTTGTAATCTTACCATTTATAATTCGTGGATGTAATATCTGAAAACATCATGAAGTGTTTCTGAATGTTAAGATCCGTTATGGGGAACCCATTTGCACTCGGCACAAGTCATTATTTCCTCCATTACCTCAAGCTATTCGCATAGCTTTGTTTGCGCAAATGTTTGTTTGAATGCACAAAGTACCTAGCGAATCTTGATTGAGGTTGATGTTGTGTTACGGCAGGTTGGCAAAATGCCTTAAGTGCTCGAATAGCATTATTAGAATTTGTCGATGTTATCTTTCCTTTTGTTGAAAGTGAAAGGTTTGTACTATGGTATCTTATTTCAACTTATATCTCGAATCTCTAGTCGTCCATAACGCACTGTTTGCATGTATCTTGTATAATATATGCGTTTGTGACGATTTAGAGGTCTACAACCGTTTCTAAACGATTTATTGTTATTACGACCTTATGCGTAACTTGTGAGGTGGAAATGATGTTTAATGCGCTAATATCGTGACTCTTGGAGTTGGATGTTGCAACAGGTAAACAATAAAATTGGACCAGAATTTATATATGTACCAAGTTAACTTGCATCTAAATACAAACCCATAAGTATATTTTTAATACGCGAAGAAAATAAAATTAAGACTTTTTTACGACAATTCGCTAAAAAGGAGTATGACGGCATACTTAGAGCGAGCGCCCACGAGCAACTTAGTTGCCCGGCAACTATTTTGTCTCTGTCGCTGTCTCCTCGCAAAGTTTTGAACGATGCGCTCACGAAAGCGACAGCAACGCAACTTTTTCTTTAAAATTTTCTTCATTTATCAACATGGATTCCGAAGAAACGGTTGTGGTCTGTGCTCTTGTCCCGCATAGTTCCCATTCCCGTGGGATTTCCGGGATAAAACCTATCCTATGTGTTAATCCAAGTTACTCTCTATATGTGTGCTAAATTTCATTGTAATCGGTTCAGTAGTTTATGCGTGAAAACTGAAAACCATACATACCTACAAACCTTTCCTCTTTATAATATTAGTATAGATATGTAATCGTAATTGTAAAAAGTAAATTAGTTTTTATTTAATACTTTTTAGTGTATTTTTCAACACGAATCAAACGAGCCCAAACTCGATAAAGTTGAGTCAATATATTACTAAGTTCCTATGACCACCTTCCGACTCCATCATCAAATCAGCTCTATGTCATAATAATGTTTCATCGTTATCCAATTTACATGCGTATACAAAATTTCAGCTCAATCGGTTACCTGGAAATGAATCAAAGTTACTTGCTACATTTCAATTAAGTCATCGAGACCAGACAAAAATGCTCATAAAATAAAAACTACTGGGCTTATCCGAATAAAATTTATGGGACCAATTCCACACCATTCCGCATCAAAAAAAAAAAAGAATCACGTAAACCGGTTCAGAAACCTTGGAGTAATTGGTATACATACATACAAAAAAATATACCGGCCGAATTGATAACCTCCTCCTTTTTTTTGAAGTCGGTTAAAACTACTGTGTACGAGAATAAATACGTTGACATAAATACGTATTATCGCTACGCCGGTTACGCGGCAACTGGCCGGCGGCCGCCGACAGGCAACATTTTTGTCGCCGTGCGCGCACTTGCATTGAAACCAATAGATAGGGCGACAGTTGCGTCGCGGGCTTGTCTCCGAACCCGCGGACAAAAAAGTCTCCCGGGAGTTGCGTCGCTACGTACGCGCACTTTCATACTAGCCCATGGCTGGAGAGACAAAATAGTTGCGGAGACAAAATTGTTGCGGAGACAAAGTTGCTCGTGCGCGCTCGCTCTTAGAGTTTATAATTTACTAGCTGCTCCGCGCACTTTCATCCCCGTGGCTCCACTCCTGTCGGTCGTAGAGTTATGATATATACCCTATAGCCTTCCTCGTTAAATGAGCTATCTAACACCTAAAGAATTTATCAAATCGGACCAGTATTTCCCGAGATTAGCGCTTTCAAACAAACAAACAAATAAACAAACTCTTCAGCTCTATAATATTAAGTATAGATATGGAGAAGTGCAGAATACTACAATTATTAAGATATCGCATTAAAAAAACTAAACACTACCATTCATTTAAAACACAGACATGTGTATTGCAGACTTTTGTTTATGATAATGGTCCAATTTCGACCAATGGGCTACTAGAGTACTAGTACTTTATTATTGCGAATTTCTTTATCATCGGTTACAAAACGATATAAGAGGATTAGTAACATAAAGAGTTATAACGTTAGTACATACGTTGACTAATCGATTCGACTTACGTTCACAATTATTGCTAAAATTCTCTGAGAATATCTTATATTTCATAGCTTGGAGCTTGTGTAATAAAAACCCACCTATGTGATAAGCGCATAACACAATATCTATTATCTCCTAGCAAATTATTTTAGCTTAAATTATCATAATATGTATTTTAAATATTTACAAAAAAATAATCGTTAATATAATAGGTGTAATTTTTCTGATTTAGATGAAAATCTATACATTAGCTATGATAATAAATCCCATATGATCAACTTATAGGTATTACATTTTATTCCATCCGTATATTGATATGTTTGCCATTCGTTATTGTTACACTTATAAACGTGCTGTATGATCCGTAAATAATCATGGATTGCAACACATGGTCAATATGTCAACATATCGCACGCTTAGAAATATAGTGACCTAATTCAAGAAACCAAATTTTAGGTAAATGGCGAAATAAGATTCATAAGTCGATACATTTTGTAGAAAATATAAAATATTAGGCTATGTTTTAAAAACATGTGTATTTCAATAGTTTTATATCAAACTTCAATTATTTACTCAGACCATACTTGGTTTTAAAATAAGTGAATAAATAAACTTCTAAAAAAAAAGAAGAAATTAATTCGTTGTTCGTATTTAGGTCATTGTATGAATGAATTTATGTTTTTTTTAAAGACCGTTTAGTTTTTAGGTCTGTATATTTCTAAAATATGTTTTAAAATTGTATCCTATTCCTAAAAACGACTGTGTAATAATAAAATTTATGTAATTGAATACAACATTAAAAAAAACTATAGATAAAAGTAGAAAAATATTTATTTGAAAATTAAAAATTTTAATTATGTAACGTTAAAATCTTAAACTAACGTTAAACGTTTCACGAAATCAAAAAATAAATCACAAAATTATAAGTAAACATCACAAAATTATAGTTAAAATGTACTTGTAAAACATTTTACATGTACCCAACACGTACAATTGACAGTAAGTTCGCATTACTTAGGCATTTTAATATAAAAAGCTCTTTAGTCGTCGTGAATTTCGTTAAGAAATAGGTACATATTTGGTATCTGTTTGTAAATTAAATAGGTAACTCTATAATGCTTACTGTCATGTACTATCAAGGAAATAAAATAATATTATATAAAAAGAAAAATAATATATAAAAAGACAAAAAAATAAACATCTAAGAGAACATGACGTTTCGTAAAAACTAAATTACAGTATACTACTGTAAAAATGTAAATAATAATTAGGAATTAAGTTTTTATTAATGAGATCGCGTAAGTCTTTTTGCTTATGTTCACTTAACTCTAGTTTTTGTGTAAATAATTTAGTTGTTGTTACTTCAACAGGGTCAATCATTTTTTTGCGTTTATTTCTCATATTTACCTTTCTGTACTCTGTTTGAGTGTATGACGTTTTAAAGTAGAAGGCAAATGGTTCGCTCTTACGGAAATTCAATATTTTTATATCGTTAAAACTGATTGTGTTTTTATCTTCATCCTCGTTGAAGTTATAACCCCACTTTTCTTGTAGATTCTTTATATCAATAAAAAAATCGTATGTCAACTCTTTTACAGTAAAAGGTTTCCCATTCTTTTTTGCATTTTTTATTAGAGTCACATATTGGCATGGTGCATAAATTGGTCCCGCCTTCTTATTCCTTTTGATTTCTTTTTCTATTAAGCTATGCACATTATCCCCTTCATTTTGGGTGTGACCCTTTATTAAAAATTTATGGGTAATGCTTTCTATGTTTGGGAAATGTGAAACAGCATAAGAATATAGAGCAGTAATAAATTTATTCTTATTTTGCCCACAGCAGTTATCAGAGTAGAAGGTTACATGGATTTTTTCTTTACCTGCATTTTGTTCATTTAAACGTTGTAAATATTCTAAAAGACATGATCCAATTTCATTTGCTCCTCTGTGCCCTTGAACCTCATCCCAAAAATAACTGTATACGTTGCTATAGGCCCCTAATTCATCTTCTTCGTTTCTTTTGCGTTTTTTATTTTCTTCAGATTTTTTCATCATTTCGACAATAGTGAAATTCAAACAGTTTAGTTTTGATTTGTAGAAAAACGAAGATGTTTCTCCCGTGGGACACTGCATAACAGCTTGTAAATCATAAACTGCGCAAATGTTACTGTCATCGATATTTTTTCTATCGATCCGTTTTTCTTCGCGACACAAATCTTTTTCCTTAATGTGCTGGTCATATTTATCTTTAATTTCTATTTTTCGGTTAGGCGTCGCAAGTTCGTAATCTAGACACAGATCACATCTGTCTTTCTTAGGTTGAAAAAAGCTTATATTAAATTGTTTAGTAAAAACGTCATAGTAAACCCAATACTGACATGTAGATTTTCTTTTTTCTTCTTGACATTTGTTAAAATCTTTCCATATATCCATAATCGTCTTTTCTCCACTAATATATTCTCTAGACGTCGATGCTCTCAAATAGTGCGACTCTATTCTTGGTATAGAGTTTATGTGATCTTTAATATCCTCAATAATTACTTGATCTATAGGTTTTCTAGATACGTGCTTACCTCTTACATCGATGTTTAAAAATCCTTGCTCGTCAGTCTTTTTTTTAATGGTTCTGATCTGACGATCGCATATCCCTAAAGTATTAATAAAAAAAGTCTTGCAGACACGAATTTTGTTATTATTTACAGTAAAGTAA
Organism: Colias eurytheme; assembly: GCA_907164685.1. Taxonomy (NCBI): domain Eukaryota; kingdom Metazoa; phylum Arthropoda; class Insecta; order Lepidoptera; family Pieridae; genus Colias; species Colias eurytheme. Next base: position 2,820 of record CAJQZN010000045.1, on the reverse strand, counting down.
AAGGCATTATTAGGTAACCTGGGTTTAGCAGCATTACTGTATTTGTACTTCGGTTTTATGGTGACCATGCAAGACCTAATGTATGATCGTTGTATATCAATATTTCCGAGAGACCAATATTTATCAAATAATGACTTTCTGTCTGCATCGACAACATTATCTACACATTTCAATTTACATTTGCAAGGACCTTTCATGATGCGGGCTGGGTTTTCTTTTTTAGTGTTTACAGAGACATACGGCTTTCCCGTATTTCTTAAGGCTTTAGCAATATTTTGCTTCCAGTTTGCTGGGTTCCGAATTCGTTTCCGAGATTGTCTTTTCGAAGTACTATCAGTTACATGTAAAGTATTGCTATCAGGAGATGAAGAACTGCTACTGGATCTTGACAAATGAATACTTCTTCTAGATTGAGGTCTACCGATAGTGTACGTCGGATCTGAGTCACTTATATCGACATCACTTTCATCCGAATGAATTGGTGATTGATGGTAATTCTTTTTATTTTGGCTGATAATTCTGCCAGTTCTGTTAGATGTCGAAGGCTCATCTACGGGTAAATGGATATTTGGTTTATCTTTACCAGTACCGGTGCTACTGCTGCTACTGTCAGAAGAAGAAGATGACGATGAAGATCTACTTGAAGAAGACGTCATTTTGGGCTGTGGGTATTCATTTTCATTTGGAACATCAACTGGTTCTAAAGTAATTGAAAATTCCTGGACTTTAGTTGTTGTGTGTGCCTGAAATTATAACTTAGTTGTATTTAAATAGAAGATGAAATAAAAAATATATTAATGATTGTCAGTCAATTAGAAACCCACTTTGTCAGTAGCCATAGACAGCACCTTAGGATTAATATATGGAATTGTTCGATCGGGAGAGTTTTCTATTATGGAAGGGCTGTTAGTTAACGAGTTACCGCCTCTTGTTTCGCTTTCCTGTAAATAATTTTTATTTTTTACAAACCAATTACAAACCAATTATTACAAACCTATAAAAATCAATCTTGATATCAGATGGTATCAATTTCAATACATAAATAAATTCATTAGGTGCAGGATATTAGTACCTCCATTATATTATTTTCGGTCGACGGTATATCGAAACACTTCTCACGTAACGAGTTATGAAACGGTTGAGCATTTTCTTTATCACAGTAAGTCTGAAAATATGTTTTCATGTTAGGCAAATAATAATTTCAATAATTACAATAAAATTAATCGCGGACATAGCGATTATGGGGAAAAAATCGGCACGCCTTGTGACATTTGGTGAAGTTTTGTGTACTAATTTTGTAGCGGGCGTCCCACCGCGACCGTTCACCGCCCCGCCGTCGTCCCGCAATCGTATTAAACACACCCTGATTAATAAATAATAACAATCGAAGCAATAACTAATATTATATAATAAAGAACTCACCGTAAGAACGCAGTTATGCTGCATATTTGGTGATGTTTCCGTTGTATTATCATTAGTTTCCAACTATAGACAAGACAATAAGAATATGTTACATTAAATTAACATTTTGCAGATAAAAAAGTAATGTTAATAATATTAGAAACGTAACTTTACCTGGTTTTCATTGTGAAAATTTACTTTTTCTAATATAAAATCTACTCTTCTCTTCATTTTATCTTATAAACGAACGTAATATCAGTCTGAAATATTAATTTTTTTTTATTAAAATAAACACATTTACTGAAAAACAATATTTTTTTATTAACACATAGGCTCTTGACTAATTAATACCACCTTAATATTTAAATATTAATTATAAGAAAGACGCAAAAATGAATGAGTTCTGCAATGTACAACTATTTTCATAATTATAACGACCAAACACTGACTACGCCATTCAATTGCAACTATTTTTCAGTCATGGATAGACTTAAACATGATTAAGTCGTCAATTTTGTTTCATTTTATACTACTATATGGACATAATTCAAATTAAGTCTTTATTTTACTAAAACAAATTATGTTACATACCTTAATTTTTGGTAATATAACGACCTAATCCGCTTTAGGTCTCCACAAATACAAACGCGTAACGTCTTGCACTTCCAATGCTCGGCACATCACTGATTGCGTCACTGTTCAACCGAGCGACGCGGGGGTAACGGCCAGTAGAAAAGAGACCGAAATATTCGTTATCCCTTTTCTACTCACAAATAGGTCTCTGTTTTATTATGGGTCGACGCAAATGTTGAATTAAGGTCGTTTTTTGAATAAAAGTCGAAAATACATTTTTTTTAATTAGGTCTCTATATTTCTAATCATGCGATATATTTTTTATTATAATTAATAGATACTTAATAGTTTCTATGTGTGTGTTCATGGGACATCTTTTGCACGTGTACGTTTTCTAATGGACTGTTTGGTATAGTGATTGCATTTTGTATTTAATTATTTTTTTTAATTAGCTTAGCGCATCGCTCGCAAGAATTTTTTTAATTTAGTCCTTCAAACTTGATAGTGCATTAAATAAAATTACACGGATCCCGCAAGGATAATATTAAAAATAGTGTTAGAAATTAAAGATTTTTTAACGGATTTTAAACGCGATTTATTCGTTATATTATTTTTCCGACGTTTCGAACATTTTGCAGCGAGCGTGGTCACGGGGAGACTAGAAATACTAGAATTACGAAATGTACAATACTCGCGTAAAATCAAACACTAGAAAATACTAATAATCTGTTATGTTAGAAGATAATATTAACAGATTGCGAACATAACCATACATCTCAAATCACAATTATTGACAAATAAACGTGTCCCTTCGTCCAGCATACTCACCACAACTCACCATGGAAT
>CAJQZN010000041.1:0-41079 GCA_907164685.1 Colias eurytheme | reverse complement strand
CTACATTTTCGTCATATAATTTTGATGCCACTTTATTATGCTGCCTAATAATGTCAGATATTTTTGCTGTATACGGGCAGTCAGATATTATTGAATTTGTTCTAGTGACAGATATTTTTGCACATCGCCCCCTAGGCATATATTATTGCTCGTGACTGTACTAGATTGCCGACTTTGGTTTTGAATATAAAAAGATTGCCGTATTTGAACCCAAACTACGGTAAGATGGCCGTCTTTGATCCTGATAGATTTCATAACAATTAGGGTTGGCAATAAATAAAAACACACGAAGATATAAACATTTTAGCCTTTTAATTAAACTTAAAAAGAAATTAGTTACCTACTTACAATAATTGAAAACTCTTGAACGTTGCTGTGATGAAAAACAATTCAAGAGGTTGGGCCATGAAAACACTTGCCTCTCCGTTATCCGCTTTTTACTTTTTACTATAGAATTTAGATTTATATAACGTAAAGGCACATCATTTTCATAACAAAATCACTTAAATTTGTTTTTACTAAAGTGCGGTTTAAAAAAAAAATAAATGAACGAAAACGAATAATGAGCATATTTTTAAATATGAACGTGAATGTTTTCTTCAATAGGTTCTGAGCAGAAACAATGTTCTTCATCTGTTGGCGCGACTAGTGTCTCCTGACTTTCGAAAACTTTATTGTAAAATTCCAGGTGTGGTGAAGCTGACCAGTCCGGTCCAAAATGTTTGCTAAGAAGTTTCTTCACGTCTTGTAATTTGTTTTTATTAACAGGTACGATATTGGACAAGGGTTTTGGGTTTATCATGGAGATATTTTTTCCACGTTGACATATAGTTTCAAATTTACCCAGGTCTGTTTTATAATTTAGCTCTCCACGGATTAGAACATTATCTTTTTGTTTTGAACGTCTTAATATAAACCTTTTTTTTTTTTTTAATGCAATCGACCAGGAAGTTGTTTGTTTTAGTACCTTTTTAACGGCATCTCTCCAGTCATAAACGATACAGTCGTCTCCGAACTTAACAACACTTGAAGTTTCCTTAATAATGTCCGTTATTTCATCGGGATGTAACATTACATCCTTTTTCTTGAGCTTCTTTTCAATTACTCCAAATTGCCGATCAGCTGGCATGAAGGAATGTCCCGTAACTGGGAAAACCAATTCTATGGATTTGATGGTATTATTTTCTAGCAACCATTTGCAACAAGTTCCTAAAACTATGCAGTTTTTATTTTGGCCACCACATCCGTCAGCGACCAAGCGTATATGTGAAATGCCAGATTTATCCGTCACATTCAGCCTGTGATATAAGGCTGATGAAATAAGATTCGAATCTTTGTTGTATTCGTTTTTCAGTGCAATAATATGCGAAAACGTTACGAGGAGTCAGGGGATCTTTTGAAGTACCCTCCACCATTGTCAAATTGTAATAGTACAATTGTCGACTGTAATATGTCGATTGGTCTGGCAACTTCGGGAGGGGCAAATTTTTTTTGGCAATCAAATGAAATTATTTCAATATCGTCTTGTGCCTCTCTTAATTTTTCAAAAAAAGCTTTAGCTCGTAAACTGTGTATACGTTTCTCAACCATTAGGGTATTTTTTTTTGACTGGGTCAGCTTCTATTTTAATTTTTTCGATCAATTCCAAGCAAGTCGAACAAACGTCAGTTTTTGGGGTTCCGAATCCAATATTATACGTAGTATTGAAAATACGGCGAAAGTATGATTTCTTTACTTCTGGAAGAACATATTCACTTTCTACACGGTACATCCTGTATAATTTAGAAATGTTTAATTCAGATGGCAAATACTTGCGCTCAGCTGTCTTGGACTTGCGACAATAATGGGACTCTACACATTTTAGTTTTTCAATAAAGTTATGCACAGACTGTTTCCTCTCGGCGTACTTCACTGATTTGCGATCACCTCCACGATGTTCCGTGCCGACTTCTCCACTGTGATAAAATTTTTGCATGACAAATGCAACTCTATGCTTTGTGATACCGAAGATATGTAAGAAAAATTTTTGACAAACATGTATTCTTCTCTTGTGAGCAATTACTGCATATTTAATTATTGTTTGTTTTTTTTTCCTTTATATTTATGTCGATTTTTCGCATTTTTATTAGATGCTGTAATTGTGTAAAAATTATTCAAAAAAATTATTTGTTTATTTTTGATTTGTTGTATTACTTGGAAAATAAGGATATGGGTGATTTTAAAGTAAAACTAATAATAATACTTATACTTATATTTTTTTTATTATTTGAAATATGCGATCGACAAAAAAAAACATATTCTAATCGTAACTTAAAAGTAAAATAAAAATTATTTAAAAAATTGAAACCGACTTCAAAAACTAGTTGTAGAAGGACTTTCTACTTAGATCTCAACCGGAGCGTCCGGTAACCTAACCAAGCAATACGCAAGGACAAAACACTTAACATTCCCTAAATAAAAAACTCAAAAACTACTAAACCGATTTTGATTAAACGTGCTCTGTTCCCTAAGTTGAACAATACTTGTAAAAGAAAAAAGAAACAAGCATTGTTGTTGTACAGGCCGCGTCACGTAAAAAGAGCGCTGGGAAAAAGTGTAGTCGGTAACTTTGCGCATGGGTACACTCGCGCACGTAAGTACTATACTAGGCCTATTGTTTTATTTTTTAACGATCTTTTCGCTCGCCGTTTCCTATATTGATTAATGCTAGGTACTTTGATAAAATAGAATATATGGAATAGCAAATAGAACTAAAACATGTTGAATGCAGTTTAAAATGTTTAATCTAAAATATTTAAAAAAAATTAAGTAAAGGGGAAACTCCTTCCATTAAATCGTCATGGGTGACGTGAAATCCAGATGAGGACGCGATGTTTGTGCTAGAGGTGGCCATTTCATCATCGTCGCTTCCGTTACTTGAGCTCTCATCGTCATTTGACTCAGAATCATCATCCCCTACGTGAATAACAAATGTTTCTGTCATCATATCGACCACACTTATCGCTTTTACAGTAATCGGCCTCTATTTCCTTTACCTTGGTGCATAACTTCGCCCATTCTGTTGCTCCCATTAAATTCACTTTGTCATTTACTAAGTCAGTTATCCGTGCAAGGTTCCAACTTACATTCTTGCTGGCGACATATCCTTTAATTTGGGACCAGGCCATTTCGATTTGATTAAGGTCAGGGTGATATGGAGGCAAACGAAGTACCGCATGGCCTGTTTCGTTCAATATAGCATCGATATTAAATTTCTTAAATTGTTCTTTATATTTTTTTATTAAGTTGTACAACTCCGGCTTTAGCATGGATTCATCAAATTTAATTTCTTTTTGTTGGAGCCAGGTTTGCATGTCTGCTTTTTTAGTGTTGGACGTTGGTGCGGCATCGAGTTGTTTGTTATGATACGATGCATTGTCGACTACCACGACTGAATTAGGCGGTAAATTTGGTATTAGTTTAGTACGGAGCCACCGCTCGTAATTCTCCGAATTCATATTGGTGTGGTAGTCGCCGCTTTTTGTACCGGCTTTGAATGTCAGCAAAGCGTTCGGCACAAAACCCGCTTCTCCACCCGCGTGCTCTATGACCAATCGGTTACCTTTAGATATAGGTTTTTTAATGCCTTTGGCTGTCAGTCCAAGAATGGTGAGACGCATGGGAACTATCGATGTATGATTCATCAGTGTAAATGATAGGTCTTCCTTCCTCTCTATATTTTTTTATCTTCCTCAGATATTCAATCCTCTGAAATCGAATTTGTGACTGCTCAATTAAAATTTTTCTATTGTTTTCTGTTTTTTTTCCACTTAAAACCCAAGTTTTTTATTATTCGCCTGAGACTTGCTGCAGATCCTTGGAAATTTAGATCTTCCTGTAACTTCCTTCGCAACTTACCTATAGTAGGCAATTCTTTTTCAGTGACGTGAAAATTGTGGATTTTTTTTTATTACACCCTGGTCAAAGCTGTCAATATCTGTTATTGGTCTTTGTTTATTCCTTTTATTTATTCCGGGGGTTCGAAAGACAGAAATTCTGAATCTTTTGAACTTTTAACAATTCGTCTCACTGTAGACACGGAACATTTTGTTGCCACTGCGGTTCGTTTCATGCATTGTTTTAAATTATCAACTGAATTATTATCAGCTTCTCTCTTCATAGAACAATTCATCATACATCATTTTTCTCACTTTTCTGTGAAAAACCATTTCGTAATTAAAAACTTTTGTGTGCGGTAGTACTTTGAGAACAAACGTAACGTGAAGGTTCTTTGTTTTTTTGCATATATCACTCTAGTATGAATTGTAATTTGTGGTTTAGATGCTCCCAATGCATCGTCTGTACTTCTTTACCGTACTTGCACGTATAGTTCTCTGAGAAGTCAATATGCACTGCAACTTCGTTTGTCGTCAATTTTTTTATGCAGGATAATTAATATTGAGAATACTGATGTTTTATGTTGTATACATGTTTACTGAATGTATTCAAGTCACTATTGTATGAATCAGTTAATGAGATCATTGTGCCGCTTTTCTCTCTTTTAACCATTTTTTCAGTAGTTTTATTAAGACCGCTGCTGTTTTATTTGTCAATTTTGAATTTCCTTAAGGACTTGGGAAACTCGAAAGGCACCAATCCGCTTCGAAGAAAATTTAAATAAAGGTGGAGGTAGTTTTTTTACTATCTGATACTTAGCGATCACACGATTAGTATCTGGTTTTTCCGACCATTTAAATTTTTTGTCAGTATTTTTTTTTTGCGAATTTGATGTCTAGGCTAGCTAGCGATTCATTTATTTGTCCGACATATTATCTGCGTGGTATACTTCTTTCTGAGATAAAATTGACGATTACCCAATCGCCTTCGTGGACCATATCTTCATCAAGATTATTTACGTCATCTTCCTCTTCGCTCATCGCTGTTCTCTTCTTCCATTTCGCCTTCTATGATATAATCGGACTCTGGTGATGGTGGTAATACGTGCTGGAGTCACCGTCAGATATCAGTCGTCCATATATCCGACCGTGTGTTGCCAAAGATTGTTTAAAACCTTCCACTATAATCTCACTCTCCATCCTTGTGGATGGACTGGAGTAGTTTTTGGAGCAGAAATGTTCAGGCATTGTTGATTTTTTCTTTTCAGCACGATCACAATGGTAGCAGTATTTGTTACGGACTCCCAAATACAAAAGTTTTCCTTTTTTTTCTACCTACGATTGCGGCAGCGCCGGATAAAGCAGAATAGTTTTTTTTGTACGACCTTTTAGCATACACACCATCTGCTATCACATCAATGATTGGCGTGCCATTCTTACTAACTCTACCTTCTGCTATAGCCATATTCTTCTCTTCTTCAGCTGCTTGGTCCATAGACTGTTGTGCAAGTTGCTGCCAGTTCTCGGATATCAATTTGTGGTTCTTTTGATACGTCTTTTGAGACATGATTGGCAAATTCATGGCAGATGAAAATTCTTGTAGCTGAGAATGACCACACCCAATCGAATTGGTACCAGCTACAGCACATGTATTAATTGGCAAACAAGTATCAGCGTCGTTATTGATAACAAATTGTCTTTTACACATTTTACATAAAAAGTAAATTTAGAAGAAAACCCGTGAAGTTTTTAGCCAACTAATTGAATACAAGTTAGTTCACAGTCCAATGGTCCGTGATTTGATATTTTATTTCTTCTTCTGACTTTTCCAAAAATAGGAAACGTTAATGATTCTCCGTCCAATTTGGATGTTCTTTCCAGGAGTAAAGTTTTTCATCTGTAAAAGTAAATGAACATACCTGTAGCATTGTAAATAAAAATTATTATAATAAGTAAGTTTGTATTCGCGGAATAGCTTACATGGCGATTTTATCTTGATAGTATTTTGTCATCGTCTCTGTAGGTTGCTTCTTCCTTTGTAGTAATTCTTCAAGCATATTTCCATAATCGCGATATCGAGGAAATGCTCGCAATAGCATATCCTTCCATTGTTCCCACGTGTAATCGTAGTTCTCTAGACGATTATACCACTTCTTTGCTTGACCTCGCAGCTTATCTTGTAGGTAAAATGATTTAGTTGTATCGTCCCATCCATTTATTTCCCCAATTTGGTCAATTTTACAAATCCATGCTTGTACCGTGTATTCCTCACTATCATGGTCAAATTCCGGGATTAAAGATGCAGCACGATGGACTTTTGACTTATTTGGAGCTTGGGGGTCATCTTCCAGGTTGCGTAAAGCCTTTACTACTTCTTTTTCCAGCAGATTCTTGAGCAGCTTCCGTGCAGGCGGTGAAGAAGTACCCTCATCTTCCTCCGACATTGATTCGTCAGGAGGTCGATAAACTTGTGGCCGATGTCGTTTCATACCACTTCTGATTTGTGAAGAAATGGAGAAAATAAAATTGCAGCGTAACGACACACTTATTTATTTCGCAAATTTCAACAAGAAAATCAATGCTTAATTATGGCTAGCTATCATATATTATATCATATTACATCATATCATCGCCTCCGCGTGGCTGGCTGGTAGGCATGGCGGCTGGCTGGACTCTGGAGGGGAGGTCAACATGGCGGCTTGGCTTGACGGGGGTGACAGGCGACGTCACGTCTGTTACAAATATCAAATCTTTTTTATTTTTTACTTTTCCGTTTTTGCAGTCGGTTGTTTTTAACGTAGTTATTTTCATTTCGGCTTCGCCGTAGTCGAGTAAAAGGTGGCAGTTGGCACGCATGGCAAGATGATGTTACCATTAGTGCTGTACCGATTCGATTATTTATCTAATCGATTATGCGAACCATGATAATCGATTATTAGTTCGAAATAAAAATTGTTACAAATTGTCTTACCTCCAGATTATAAAAATGAAACAAAACTGAATTAAATCACATATTTATTTAAAATGAAACTACAAGATATTAAAATTCAAACAAATGCATCAATTTCCAATCAGTGACCAGTTAGCATTTAAAAAAATGATGTAATCTAAATGCTTTGGCAGCAGGCTGTTCCTCCTTAAATTTGTCAACTGACCTGCTTTAGAGAAAATTCTCTCCGAGGGAACGGAGGTGGCAGGGATACACGAATATTTCAAATGTAATTTATACAGATGTGGGTTATTTGTTTTCATGCTCTTCCAATACAGTAGAGGATTGCTTGTCCTTGCAAGTAGAGGCAATTCTAAGTATGTATTTATTTATTTATTTAACACTTTATTGTGCAATAAACCAGATACATAAAATAACAGTTTACAATAAACAAAAGCACAAAGGGCGGCCTTATCACTATGCAGTGATTTCTGCCAGGCAAGTATTGTCGTAATGTTATTATATTTTCAGTTGAAGATGTAGATGTTGCGATAAAATTTGATTTCTTCTGATCAAAATGATCCCAGATCGATGGTTTTGCAGTTACTTGCTCAAGTTGTTGTGGTTGTGTAATTACTAGCTCACTAGTTCCTGGAGTGCTGTTTCTGAGATAAGTTCAAGACAACGTTGTTGGGCATTTTTTGCATTACTGTCCGTACCGAAACCAAGTTTTTTAAAACGTGGATCCAGCAGACAAGCTATTGCCACATGTTTGTTGCTTTCTAGTGAGCCAAGTCGTCTATGTAGGACTTCTAATAATTTTTCTTTCACTTGACCTCCAGTTAGTGTTTCGGTATTGATTGCATTTAAGTTGTACTGCAGTCCTCGAATAAATGGAATTACCATTCCCATGGTGGGATATTTTTCTCCAGAGAGTTGCTCTGTAATTTCTTCAATATTTTTTAGAAGTGCCACACAGTCCACTAATACTTTCCACTTATTATTATCAAGGGTTTCCAGTGTAAGATCAATTTCTGCTAACGCTATCGTAAGTGGGATTTTAACTTCACACAGTCTCGCAAACATAATACTTATACAGTTCCACCTAGTTTCAATGTCTTGTTTTAATTTTAAAATTGGCATATTCATTTGCTTTTGTTTTGCAGACAGAATCTCAGTACTTTTGGCGCTGTGTCGGAAATGGGCAACTATACGTTTGCATTTCTGAATTCTATCTTGCAGAGTTGGATTTCCAGTAAGTGTTTCTTTAACACTCAGATTAAGAGTGTGCGCAATACATGGATGGAGGTGTTTTTGAAGATTCTGATTTATCACTTTTTTCATATTGGCTGCATTGTCTGATACTCGCATGAGATGGCTATTTAATTATAGTAACACCCAGGTTCTTGGCCCTTTCTAGAATTTTTAACTGTATATGGGTTGAATGCCCGTCAAATATTAGTAATGCGGGGGGGTCTTGGCTTAAATGTGGTAGTTCTGTATTAAACATGTATTTTTCGAAAACCAGTCGTATCCTGGCCTTTCGTTTTTAAATGGAGTTTTGTAATTATTTTGCCTTACGTGTATACTAACCAAATCTAATGTTTCTTTAGATGTAAGACCAAAACCATATTTTTCCATTACCCGCAAGCCATTGGCGAGTCTAAGCTCAAATTCTCTATTTAATGTAGTTGGTGGGCCTCGATTATTTTTCACAACTCCTCTTTTATTTTTTGCTCTATCAGCAATAGTAGTGCGGGGAATTCCGTGTTTTCTTGCCGCTTCATATGCGTTAAGTTTACCAGCTTTGACCTCATTTACAGCTTTCATTAATGTTTCGTAATCGTAAGAGTCTGCTGTTTTTCTTTTATAGTTCCGTACCATAATGAAAAATCTGTAATAAAATGTTAAAGCTAAAAGTCTAAAAAATCATAGATATGGTGTTAAAATAATAAAAATGTATTTTTTTTTTTCATCACTTTGAGTACTTTATTCATTTATTTAATAATTCTTTAGAACTGCGTACAAATTATAAAAGAAATAAACTAGTATCATTGTATAAAAAACTAACCCTAATTTAAAAGTTTAGCACCTCTGACTTTGGGACCATAGACGACATAGCCCCACTAAAGTGGACGCAATAGCCCCAGGCTAAAAACCTAACCTCAAAATATTTTATCACACGTGGACTTTGAATCATATGTTGTTTTCGTTAAATAATAAAAGTTACATATCAGTCGTAAAGAATCAAAACCGGCTATCTGTACTTTGACAGTTTTTTAGTAAACTAGTAAAAACGTTTTTAAGACTATAAAATGGCAATATACTATATATTTTTTCCTGGTAACATTACATTTAAATTTTAAAACAAAATAAACACAAAGAGATAGCAATGTAACTGTGTTGAAAAAAATTGTAACCGCTTAATTTTTGTAGATATCCGCATTTCATACTGAATGTTGAAGATAGTCATATTTGATCTCAAGTTAACTTCAGATAGCCATATTTGAAACTGAAAAATTTACAGATAACCGTATTTGATCCTAATTGGTAATAGGGTTGTCAAAATCAAAACTAGTATTTTAAATGGAGACATTTGTCGAATTCGTGATTGCAATGTACGTACATCTGTTATCGATTGATTGATATTTATTATATTTTAGATGAGAGCCTTCCACACTCAAAATTCTACTGGGTTGCAGTTGGATTCTACCCATGTACGATTTAGGTTATCTCTAATACTATATTTTGTCAAACATTCCTTAAATTTTAATGGCCAGCTAGTTGTTGTTTTCACAACACTTTTTACACTGCTTCGCCAGTCCATTACTGGGCACTCATCCCCTAGTCTTATAATGGTAGATGTTTCCGCTATAACATCAGATATCTCACTAGGATATAAAATTACTTCTAACCTTTTAAGTTTTTTTTCAATAATTCCAAATGTCCTATCAGCTGGCATGTACGAGTGGCCTGTCACTGGGAAAACGATTTCTATCGTTTTGATGGTTGTATTATTTAGTAGCCACTTGGCGCAAGCACCTACCACGATACAATTTTTATTTTGGCCGCCACAGCCGTCTGCGACCAAACGAATTGTACGTATTCCACTTTTGTCAGTTGCAGTGAGACGATGAAATACTGCTGATGCTACTAGATTGGAGTCTTTAGCAAAGTCATTTTCTGTGCAGATATAAGCGAAAATTCGTTCCTTTGCAAGTGGAAGCTGTGAAGAACCCTCCACCATGGTCCATGGTAAAGTTGTAATAATATAACTGCCTACTGTAGTAGCATGCCTGATCAGGCAGTTTTGGTAGGGGTAGATTTTTCTGGCAGTCAAATGAAATTATCTTGAGTCCATCAGATGCCTCTCTTAATTTCTCAAAAAAGGCTTTTGCCCTTAATGAATGAACTCTCTTTTCGGTCATTAAAGTATTTTCCCTTTCAAGGTCAGCATCGTTCTTAATCCTTTCAGAGAGCTCTAAACATTTCGAACAAACGTCGGTCATAGGAGTTCCAAATCCAATATTATATGAATTATTAAAAATACTTCGGAAGTACGACTGTTTCACGTCCGGGTGTGAATACTCACTTTGTTTATACATTTTAAAAAGTTTTGCTATGTTTAGTTCTGCTGGGAGATACTTGCGTTCAGCAGTCTAAAGCGCGTGACACACGGTGAAGATACTATAATATTTTATCTTAAGATACTGTTATATTTTATATTACAGTATCTTAAGGTATCCGGTCATATATCAGAGTTCTGACCATCATTTTTCTTTTTGTCATTGCGTACTAAGACCCCTGTAGAACCGCCATCCTGTTACAAATGACCCGAAATTTTGTGGGTATTTAATAATTGTAGTATTTATTAAGAAATATATTAATTAGTTTTCATTGTATATAACTCCACTATTGTATAAACCTCATTTAACTATGTACTACTTTATAATAAATAAAATTGTTTTATTTCAGGACATATTGTGTTCCCATATGCAAGTTACAATGTAATAGAATTGTACAAAATTAAAATTAAAGACAATTAGAGCATCATTTATAATATTTTTCTTGGCTTTATAGGTTTATCCCTAACATAATATGATGAATGAACATTGCATCAGTACAGAAGTAAAGGATTGTCATAATAGTTAGAATCAGCGACAAAAACCAGAATACTATTACTGGAGCGTCTCATTCTATCACAAAAACTTGCGATTCGAGATCGCATTATGGCCCTAAAATCCGGGATTTATGTTTCGTATTTACTGTATCTGTCTAACTGTTGCCTCATGAAAAAATCAAATCAAATCAAAGATTTTAAAAGGCGTTCAAAAAGCGTTTACTTGAGTATATTATAAATACAAAGCTTTACATAATATATATAGTTTCTTCGGAAACTGAGCTGGTCATTAGGTAAGGATAGAAGTGTTAAATAAAAAACGTAATATTTTTTATGAAATGTAATAAATAATTATTGATACAAATGCAGTCTTTTATTATCCCTCAAATTATTTGGGATCACTTTTTGTCCCCACTCCCGCTGACGAATTCTTTGCTTGTCGTTCGAGTTGGTAAATTTTCTGAAATAAAAAAAATGGTTTGTTATATTTTGTAATCTATACTTTAATATACATATTATAAAGCTGAAGAGTTTGTTTGTTTGAACGCGCTAATCTCGGGAACTAATGGTCCGATTTTAAAAATTCTTTCGGTGTTAGATAGCCCATTTGTCGAGGAAAGCTATAGGCTATATATTATCATCTCACTAAGGCCAACAGGAGCGGAACACTGCGGTTAAAACCGCAGAGCACAGCTAGTGTGATATACATATCTGGTTAAAATTCTAATGCATTTGGTTTATCATGAAGAATAACCATAAAAGAGGTGCCTGTTTCTTTGTAATAAGGCTGGCTGTGGCAAAAATAACTTCTATATTTTAAACTTACAACTTAGTTACCTATGCCATATATCTCGAAAGTACAGACAGAGACGGTAGAGGACTTGTTCTATAATAAAAGTATGAAGTGAAAATAAAAATAAATCAAACAATTACCCGTAGGTCTACAGCATTTATGAATTTTGGGCGTAGTTTTCTTTGCTTCGCTCGCGTTGGACCGCGCCGTGTCGCACGGACAGCACGAGTGTACGCTGCTGCGGGTTGTGTCCATTGCTTCTATCTTCTCTGTCTGTTAATATAGAGATATTTTAATAATAATTATAGGTATGTATATTGATATTAGAGTAGGATAGACCTAAAATAATAAAAGAAATAAAAGTTTCAGTACGTACAGTACATTTACACAAAACGAAAAAGCACTTTTAGAATTGAAATTCATATAAAAATAATTTGACTGCTTATCTCATTTCAATAGTTACCTACTAATTGAAATAAGATAAGTACCACAGAGCATATTGATTAGTTTAAGCAAAGAAAATATTGAAATACTATACTTATATTTTGTATTTGATTATCGAATAATATATAATATGTTCAGTATTTAGAAAGAGAGAGGAGATCGAACCCTATCGACAAGGGGACCTTAAATTAAATTAATTTTGATTTCAGCTGTAACATTTTTGTGTATCAAAACACAAATATTACAGAATATTGTTAAAGATAGTTTTACCTTAGAAGGTGCTGCAGGTAACTTATGTTGCCTGTCACCAGCCGCTTTCTGCGCTGGTTTCTCGTCGAGAGGCAACCTCAACTCTTCTTGTAGTGTTTTAGGAGATTCCTGCATACTTCCCCTGCTAGATGGCGGTTTCTCCTTTTGACGGTATTGCTGGAAAATTGTATGAAATATGCAAATAAAGTATTATGAATTTTCTTGTGTTTCATTTTACGAGAGTATTATAGATTTAGAAATTAAAGACTAACGGATTTTAAACGTGACCACGCTCGCAATATGTGCGAAATGTTTGGTTGATAATATAATGTATGCATTTTATTTTAAACTCCATTTATGAATCGAGTTAAAATCCGTTAGTCTTCAATTTTTAAATTAACTAGAGCTTACCACCCGCGGCTTCGCCCGCTTTGTCTAAAACCTAATAAATTATATACTAAAACCTTCCTCTTGAATCACTTTATCTATTAAAAAAACCGCATCAAAATCTGTTGCGTAGTTTAAAGATTTAAGCATACAAAGGGACATAGGGACAGAGAAAGCGACTTTGTTTTATACTATGTTGTGATTATTCAAGGTTGTCAGTTCCAACGATTAAAAAAAAGTAAAATTTGTGATGTGTTCGTATGTTGTTATTTGTATTGTGTCGATTACCACGATGGTGAAAAGGATGAATATGTGTTAGGTTAAGTGTTTTTAGTGAATACGAAGATGCCAGCCCCATGTCCATGTATATTATGATGACAATGATGCCCCCAGGCACATGTCCGTGTATGTAATGACGACGACGACGACGACGACGACGATACGTCACCCTTGGCACGTGCCACACGATGACGCAGCCGGCCGCACAGCAGCTGACCACGTGCGCGCCGTCGGGGCTGAACCGGCAGCACGTCACCGCGCCCGCGTGCCCCAGCCCCGTGTGCGTGTAGATGCCCTCCTGGTACTTCCATAGCTGGGGAGTTTAAAATTATAGGTTTATTAGCTTTTCTGCTCGATTACACACGCGGGAAAAAAAGACGTGTGGCACTCGGGGACTGCCGCGGTAAAGCTATTGCATAGCATACCTTCAAGCTACACCTCCGCGCCCGTCGGAGTGGGGAGCGTGAGGTTTTTCGTTACGGAATTCCTCGATTCGGTCCCCGCGCTTAAGGCCCGCGATAGAAGCTATACAATAGCTTAATAAATATTTAAATATAATTATTTGTGGTTATAAGTTGACTTAAAGTTATAGGTTATTAGCTGTGCTGTGGGGTTTCACCCGCGGAAAAATTCTAATATTTCACCAGGTTGTAGTAATTAGAAGTTAACTAGCTGTGCTCCGCCCCTATGGGTCTCAGCGTAATGATATATAGACTATAGCCTTCCTCGATAATTGGGCTATTTAAAATTGAAATAACGTTTCAAATTAGACCAGTAGTTCCCGAGGTTATAGCCGTATAGCGGGTTCAAACAAACAAACAAACTCTTCAGCTAGATGCCTATTTCAGTCGGTCCAGTAGTTTTTCTGTGAAAGAAATACGTATACATTAAAAAAACAAATTCGAAGCATTAACTATATTATGTTTATTGTTTACCTTCACCATCTGATCATTTCCCCCTGTGACGAATAGTTCACCGTTTTGAGTTATATCAACCCCGTTAATAGCGCCCACTTTGCTTGCTTCCAACTGCAACAATCAAAAATTTCGTAATAAAAACAAAGCATATTAAACATGTGTTCAAACCAAAATGTTGTAAAAGTGGTTCCATCAATAATCTACAGATGTTATGCTCATTTAGTCCATCCCGCCCATAGAGATCTAGAGAGATGCCAATCGCTTGCGCTGAGTACGAAACCGTGTCTCATTACAAATTTACGCACACAACTGCAGTAAACAAAATCAAAACAATACTTCGCGTTGTGTGCGTGTCATCACACAAAAATATGAGAGCGACTATTCGTTCGCACACTAGATTGTAAGTGACGTACGTATACAGCACCGCTACAGCTTGTTCTTTTTTTGGGCATATTGTTGCGACACCGGCCCCGCCCCCTAACCATATCTCCCTTTAGTTTCTGTGATCTGTGATCCCGCCTATACTTGAGTGATGACTTGACATATTTCGATTGAAAAATTATCACTGACCACCATCGCCCTGTTCTCATTAAGCACTGTCTACCGACCCTATAATGGAATGACTTCCTGTACATACACTGAACTTAAATGCTGACCTTATAAATGAATTCCTTTACATAAATACACACATCTCTAGCGAGGCTCCCGCTGCCTATTTTCTGGTCGATTCGTGCCACCGCGCCGGTTATATATTATGGATGCCCAGTTAAATGTCGGACTTCAAATTCAAATCATTTATTTGTTAGTATTGTGGTAATACAGAAGATCACATCATTTAAATAATATAGTACACACAATTCATATATACCCATAGAAATCTAAATAACAAGACACATAGAAGTGCTATAATGTCATAATTCGTATGAAAACCGCTGTCGCCAAAATCAACACATTCAAACCGAAAGCTAAACAGTACACACAAGTAAACTATGCCTTTTATTGGACAGCTTGATTTTAGTGAAAACTAACTTAACTATTAAATTAAGCTTTTGAATATGTATCCTAACGCACGAATTTACGGTTTATTTTAGAATAACATCCCTAAGTATATGAGACTTTGTGCTCCAATACGAACAAACGTGATAATAAGAATGGTCGACTGTGTCATTCATTGTTATTTCGATTACTATGGTTACACTCGTAATACTTGTAAATATTCTATAATTTTAAGGAAAAACGGCATTATTTCTAAAAAAAAATATTTTCCGATGAAATATTATTCCTTTATAAGTATAATTACAACTTGTGGAAGAATTTCCGCAATGGGAATTGCTGAAACACACCATGTATACACTCATACGTCTCCAGAGCAACTGAACAGTGACGAATGCACTGGTGATGTGCAAAACACCTGAGTGGCGACAAGGTCACGCACGCTTACGACTTCTAGTGTCTTGTTATTTAGATTTCTATGTATATACCTTCGTATATACCTCTCCACAGACTAAATAATACATAGAGATATTTCTTACTCATAGAGTAAGTAATCAATAAATAATATATATAATATCAATAAATATTATATATAAATAATCAAAAATACATACTTACCTCTCTAGCAAGATTGCCGCTACCAGTTTCCCAATAAGCAATACGTCGATCCGTTCCTCCAGTTAACAGCTGACAACCACGTGGCTCGAAACACACGCACATGAACAGCGTGTTCGCATACATCACTTGACGACGGGATAGCGAACTGTAAGTATATTTTACTGGAAATGTTGGTAAAGTATAGAATACTGAATAACTAATTAATTATGTATTTAAATAACAATGTAGTTAAACGGTGTTCAAATTATTCGAATTTGACCGATTTTAAAAGATGTACAATAGGCAAGGCACTAGATTTTCATAGTGTAGCTACTAGCTACTATTCTCTATGCATACTTACGTTATTAATAATAATTATAAGCGAAACTTATAAAAGCTCTTAGCTATTAGTTATTATTCTGTGTCTGTACTAAATACATGTTATTTAATTTCCATTTCGTATTTATCTAATTTATATCAAGATAAATAAGCAACTAACCATAGCGTTAATTTTTTTTTTCTATTCTTTAAAAATGTATGCTTAAAATTTTATAAGGCATGTGAAATTTGAATGCTATAAAACTATAATATTTATAGCGTTGTTTTAGCCAAAATACAGGCTCCTTTTGTTAAAAATTAGTTGCAAATACTTGTAAACTAACTAGTTACACTAGTATTTTTTGAAAAATAATACTAATTTACTCACACGAGATCCCATATAATACAAGATCCGTCGGTCCCCGCGCTGACAGCTTCCATATCATTTGGCGACACTTGTATCGCCGACACGGGACTTTTGTGCTCTTTGAGGACTTTCTTTAGACTTTGACACTCCGGTTTTATGTCCCAGAGACGAACCTGGAAGTAAATTTATTTTATTTTATTTATTGAGGTCATCCACCACCTGTCACAACAAAACTTATGGCTTAGGTACAAGTTACAATAACATTTTTTGACTATTGTGACAAACAATTATAGGACAACACAACATGGAAAAAAATATAATAATTACATTTGAGTCAAGTCACGTCACAAAAGGAAAAGAATACTTGAAACCAAATCAAGACAATTCTTTGAAACATTTACGTATTCTAATAAGTAAAATAGTAATAAATACATTATCATAGATAATAGATATGTATTGTGTTTTATTTTAACTCTTTCCTATATTTATAAGGACCATGAATTATTGTGCGTGCAGTTGAAAAACTATTTCACTTTTGTAAAATAATTTTATTTTGTAAAACAAGTTTAGTTACTTCACTTTATTCCGACATTCGATTGAAACATGAGGCGAATTCAAATTAAGGTTTTTGCAGTAGAACAAGAGATTCGTTTAAAGCTAGTGATTGAACACATTAGAGACATTGTGGCTCTTTAGTTTTAGTATAAGGCCATAATTTCTAGTCTTACAGATATAGATATTATACCATTACCCGAATTGTTCACCTCTTACAACTAGGTACTTACTTAAAATTACCACTATATTTCTGAAGATTTCATTAATCATTAAAATATGAAGTGCGTAACTGTAAGTGTAAAACTTGATATAAGACGTATACAATACATTTATTTATATTTTAAGTATTTACCTGACCCTCACAACCTCCAGAAATGAGCGTCCGGCCATCATGCGTCATGTCAAGTGCTGAAGCGCCCTTATTGTGAGTGTTAAAAATGCAATAAATTAATCTGCCAGTTAGTGGCGTGAAGGCTCGAATATTCCCGTCGTTCCAACCTGAAGAAAAATTAAAATTAAATAAACATGTAAGTATGTGACTCTAGATTCGTGTTTCATCCTACTAGCTGCCCCAAAAGACTGGCTCTGCCCTTTATAACAAAATCGTAAAAATAAAATTAGCCGAATTGGTCGAGCCGTTCTCGGCATCTCAACACATTCGGCGATTCATAATTAAATTTATAAAATGTCTCACGATTAAAAAAGTGCTATATAAAGTTGGTGGATATTATTTAAGATGTAACAACAATCGTGATTGATTGATTTGGTGACAATAGAGCACTACCTGTCCGAGGTGTGCAATAATAACGACTTGAAATCATTATTACATCTTGCCGTTAAAATATCTAATTGCTTATCTAACATCCAACTTTTAATGTTTATTTAAAAAAAAAATATTATAATTTAAAGTTTAATAATAATAATGTAAAAATTACTATACACTTTATTAGTCTATTTTAAGTGCACTCATGTCTATGATATACTGCACATATCACAGCTGTTTTATTTTAATAATAGGGGTTAAAAAAGACCACTCAGACAGCGACAGTACCCCACGCCCCTGTGCAAGCACAGGAGTGAACGATCATCGAGGGCTAGAGCCAGTTTGACTCTGCCCGCCTCACGCTCAGGGCACCGCGCCACATCTCATCTTCGTGGCTGGTCTGATCCTACATAATGTAAGAGTTCTCGTGAAGAGCTTACTATAGAAATGATCCTATGAAGTAAGGTCTTGCCGTACGGACGGTTCTGGGTGGTAATATTAGATTGGAAAAAAACTTCGATAGCGCGATGTAAAATTGTTATTTTGTTAGTGGTGACATCTAGCGGTGCTGTTCAAAACTCGGACAACACGGATGTATGTGATAACTTTTTATTATAGCGCTATCTAGTGGTAGCACGTAATATTATTATTAGCACGTAGTTCGTTATCGAGGAACTATTATTTACACTAATTTTTGTGTGTTTTAAATCTGAGGATAAAAGAATATTTTAAAACGCAAGTTTTATTATATACATATCAAATCTAATTTATTGTTTGAAAAATATACTAATTAGGTACTATTGTCATTAATTTTATTACATGGCTGAGGTTACTGATCAATAAAAAGTATTTTTGGTCTATAAAAATTTAAGCAATATTATATTATTCTGTAACTATGTACCTAAGGTTGTTATATTGTGTACTTCAAGACACAAGCAGGGCACTGGGCAGCACAAATATACCAAGTACCACCCACCTGAAACAATTGACTTCCCGTCGCTAGAGAACAAAACGGATGAACAAATAAAGTTAGGCACGACGATACGCAACAACTCTTGTGCAGTTTTAACGCACCACACGCGGACATCGCCCGCGCCAGCTGTAGCAAATACACCCGACATTCCCCTGTTAAGATACATACAAAAAAATATTTATTTGCTAATTATGACTTGAAAAAAAAATGTTGGATGCATATAAGTCAATACTTAACAGTAGGTATATAGTATATTATGTCGCAGGCAAATTGAATAATCTCGCCGTTTACAAATGCTCGGCATTTTGTAAAATGCTGAGGATTTACTTTTTCCAAAATTCTACAAAAAGACGGTCGCGAGCCGACGGAGCCCCACTTCGTATGGGGCTCCTATTTTTGTGTAGTTTTAAAAACACGAACCTAACCTAACCCACCCCCATATACAAACGAAAAATTTCTGATTACGAATTCTCGACAAAATGCCGAGCTTTTATAAACGGCGAAATAAAACAATTTGCCTGCGACATAATAGAACAAATCTATTTGTATTCAAATTTTTCATTTCGGAGCTATTTTAAGTACCTCATTCTTGATTCTAATGAAGTTTTTTCACGCTAATGTCTACGCTAATTTGTGTCAGAATTATTCTATACTGATTCAGCATGATATGATCAATGATGATCGCACAATACAAGTCGGCGGTTATCGAAATATCAACAAATATGTCGCCGATGCAATCCGGCACGAAGGACCAAAAGATTAAGGGGTTGTTATGATATAAATAAAATTGTTTTAAACTATAATTCATATTAATAAATACGCAGTAATAAGCGTGCGTACTAATTAATGATATTGTAAAATGTTTGTAAGCGACGCGGATGAAATGTGGACTGATTGGTTGATCGCGCCATCGATAAAAAAAGGTATCTTAACTTCGGCTTAGAACCGCTGACTTGCATTGTGTGGTCATTGTTCGCTATAGATGAAACAGAGGGACTACCAGCTGTCACATATTATATTATATTAAATAAATAAATAAATATTTCAGGACAATTTTCACACACGGCACGATCTGATACCATACTAAGCTTTCGCTTGTGTTATGGAAACCAGATGGCTGATAAACATACATATATAATTTTAAATTAATACCTATAAAGGTAGATAATTAACACCCAGACACAGAGCAAACATCTATGTTCATCACACAAATTTTGCCCCGGGTGGGAATCGAACCCACGAATACTAAATAGTTATTACGTTGACTACATAAAATAATATTTTATCGCGTGAATTACTTCGGAAACGCAATATCATTAATAGCACATCGATGACACGTCACAACCAGGGTCGGTTCAAAGGTTTTCACATTTATCGCGTATATTTCACTCGTCCTTGTTCCCGCTAATAACAGTCGTTTATCACCCCGTAGTTGAGGCGTCTCCATCAACTCAAGGGATGTTATACTTCCATTCAGTTTTGTTGATTTTAGCTGAAACAATACAAATATTTATATAATTTATGATGTTACATATGTATTTTGTAAAATTAAATTGTAAAACTGACATGATTTAAAAGAGCAACTATGGAGTTTCTTGTCGGTTCTTCTCCGTAGATACTGCTTTCCGAATCGGTGGTAAATGTTAAAAATATGTAGTGACGTTTCAAAAGTGCTTCTATATGAAGTCTAATTGAATAAATAAATGTTTGAGTTTGAGTGTATATGTATATTTGACAATTTAATGCACCAAGTTAAAAATATTTAAAGGATATATATATTATTATTATTATTATTTATATATTTAAATAGATTGACAGTACATAAGGCGGCCTTATCGCTTACCAGCGATCTCTTCCAGGCTGCAAGGTAAGGGATAAAAAAAAAGGTGAAATAAAAGTTACGCAAATGGCTGTGAGAAGTGAATATACATAAAATACCTAAATTAATAATAGGTAATATCCTTTGATAAATACATTTTATTAAAGGAAATGCTAAATTGAAAAAGTATTTAAGTAAGTATATACTTAAGTGTTTTAAAAAAAATTATAGGGTTAGATACTTTGGGTTTTTGGGTGTAGTGTAAAATGTGTATAAACTTTTGGAAAGCTTACAAATCCTGTCTTCTAAGTGCTAAAAAAATTCCCTATTTACAATATTTTTTTTGAGTAATGGTGACTGTTTGTGTACATATATTTTTGAAAACATTTTAAATTAGGACCAATAACAACTACTATAACTAGTACTTCATGACTTACCGCTCTATAAAACGGCTTATTCGGGTCTAGAACCTTGCCTTTCGGGAAATCTCCCTTCCAATTAATTTCATCCAAAATATCCACAGTACCATCCCCTGATCCCACGATTAAACATCCGTCATCCATGATCATTATTGTTTCTATTCCTGAAAAATTTCTTCAACTTAGTCGTATTTCTAGATGCACTATTAGGAATGTACATTGTATAACGTACAGAACTTGTATTTATTTATTTGTAATTAATTTTTATGACTATAACTACTTATGTATTCTTTAATAGATTTTCGCCCGCGTTTTTAAAGAAAAACCCGCATAGTACCCGTTCCTGTGGGATTTCCGGGATAAAAAGTATGTAGCCCAAGTTTTATTCTGGGTCATCAGCTACCTATATTATATTACACATACTAAATTTCATTGTAATCGGTTAAGTAATATTTGCGTGAAAGAGTAACAAACATCCATCCATCCGTCCATCTTCACAAACTTTCGCATTCATAATATTAGTAGGATGCGTTTTATTTCAGAAATTTCGCATTATTACCGAGACTATAACACAGTGACTCTGGGCGCTTTCCTTTCTTCCAAGGTCCACATTTAGCCAAACATCCGAGGAATGTTGGCTTAATATTGGCGACATCCATCATTGGATCCGGAGGGTAATTTATGGAAAACTTGATCATATCACCTGAACTGAAATATCAACATGATGTTTCCTTTAAAATATAGTATCGAACAAGCTATAATTAATTTAAAAAAGAAGCGTAATGTGCCGAACACACTTGTCAGAAGTGAAACTTCTTTAGCTAGATTCAAAGATACCAAAATCGTCGCCTAACTCTATGACGTGACAAGAAATTTCACTCTCAACGCGGCCAAAGAAACACTTGAAAATATTTTGAAATAAAAGCTATAAGTAATCGTTAAATTAGTGCATGAAACCACATCCACTCGAAATCGAGATTCTATGTGGTTTATGTGCGTAGCAGGTGAGTTACCAATTTTATTTCCTACATTCTAACAATATTAGATACTTAAAAATATCTTACGTAGTGCCAGCTATCCCATAGGAATCGTCTTGGCTGATGGCAATGCATCGCACAGTTCTACGCAACTTGCCGAGCGAAACGTCGACGACATCTAAATTTTTGCTCGCCGCACGTATGTTCCACACACGAAGATTTGCTACATTCATTTCAAAACTTGGTAAAATTTACAAACAGTTATTTGTCCCGGCTTTGCTCGGGTTGATCAAATGTAGGAAACAATAAGTTATAGCCAAAGGTAAAGATACATCTTTATATATTGCATGCTTTCAAATGGTAAAATATTTTTAAATCGATCGAGTAGTTTTTCAACTAAGCCACTTCAAAATTTACAATATTAGATTCAATAGTTATTGAAACTACAATATTAGATTCGATACTTATTGAATCGGAAATTGGAGCTGACGATCACGCAGTACCTACTAGATACTTTTGTAGTGTTTTTTTTTGCAAAAGTGTAACATTCTGTACCTACATTATGTAAAATTCTTGTGTGAGAAATAAATTAATGAATTATTATAATAATTAAAATACTCACAATCACCGCCAGTAACAAACGAATTAACTCTCAAAGTCAAAGCAGTGAGCGTCATAGCATCCCCCGTTGTGAGTCGCGCAGCCGCCGCCGTTCCAGTGGCAGCGCCAGCAACACAATCCCATAGAACAACGCAACCATCATCCCGACCACCAAGAGATATCATGTAGCGCTCGTCTGATGAAAACGTTAGAGCTTCTACTCGAACCTGGGTTAGAAAGAAAGAAAAGAAAGAAAGAAAAGTTTAAATGACCACCACACACATGATAGTATGAAAAGACCAGTAAAAATAAAAGATATAACAGGGGCAAGTAGCTTTTTGAGCGTCACATAAAAAGCTTTTATAAAATGATTGATGCTTCTAATTAGCTGGTAGTAATAGAGTCCCATAACACAACACAACCATCATCCCGACCACCAAGAGATGTAGCGCTCGTCTGATGAAAACGTTACCTAGAGCTTCTACGCGTACCTACGTTAGGTATGTAAAAATAACCAGTTAAAAACTAAATTTGGCGATGTATTTAAATTCTATGTGAAGTAACAAAAAACGTAAGTTTAACTGGATGGTATATATTCTATTTTAGAGGCAGGGAACTTTTTGAAGAGTCAAAAGCTTTTCCCAAATTTTTGGAATGTTTCTAGAAATTTACTTTGGAAAATAATACAAACAAATTGAATACATAATTTCAATTTCTACACCAAACATAAAAGCTACAAAATTAAATCTATTTTAAATCTGTATCAATATATACAAATTAAAATAAATACCTTGTGCAATTCATGAGTGCCCACTACCACTCGTTTCTTGAAATCCCACACTTTCGCAGACGCTTTGAAACCTATGTGGTTAATCTGCCCGGATCCCACATACGTTCCTTTGGGAGATACGGCCACGGTAGAGACGCTGTTTGTGTGTCCACTAAGAAAGGACATTTTTTTTGTCTTCCACTCTTGGATGCACACCTTATTACCCATCGGGTACACAATGTGTTCACCATTTGGATGAACTTTCAAACTTCTTATAGCAGAACCTTCAATGCAAGAAATCCTTACTAGGTACTTAAGTTGTAATAAAACAGTGAATGGTGAAATATTGGTACTTTATGTTTCTATGAACTGACGAACTGTCTGATATTGGCAACTACTACTCACTCTATTTAACAGCGTATTCTTTAGTTTGCTTACACAAAATACAGTAATAATAATGAGTAAAGTGAAAATTAGAACTACGTTTTTGATTAGAAATATAGAAAAATAATTAAAATTAAGCACTTACCATCAAAACCTATAATAGCGTATGGTTCAAGATTTTTAACATCCATACTTGTCTATTATAATTAAGATGGAATTATAAAAATATATTATAAATTCATGTAATAAAAAATGTTCGAGTAGGGTTGTTGATTGTTTAAAAACAAACTCGTTGCTAGGATACCGAAATAGACAAACAACCATAGACACTTGCTTAACTTTTTTTAAGTCTTGGGCTATTGGCTAGTACCACAAGCTAGTACTAGTAGGTACGTATACTAATACGGAAATAGATACGCTTAGAGTATATATACTACTACTGTACTATATACCTACTGTAGATACGCAATAACTCTACAATGTAAAGTTTTAAGACCCGCATCACTCATCAGGCAGCGTGAGTCTAAGTTTTTCGTTGCTCTTCAATAAAATTAATACCACACCGATTGAAATAAATATTCTTATTATTGTTCTAGAAATAACGATTAGAATATGTTTTTATTTCAATACGTTGTTTCAATAAATGTAATATTATTCCAAACTAGCGGTCCGCCCCGGCTTCGCCCGTGGTACATATTTACGTTTTCTCTACATAAGAACCATCCTCGTACTTCAAAAAATATAATAGAAAAGAATTACCTATCGAAATCGGTTCAACCGTTCACACGTGACAACGCGAAACGGGTGCGGACCCGCCGCCTTTTTATAGCTCCCGCCGCGAAGCGCGTCGAACGCGGCAACTGACACACAAAAATAATCCTTATGGCATGATTCTGTATTCACGCGCGATGACTTATAGCGTATTTCATGTATAACTTTGGTGTTTCTACACCGATTTACATGATTCTTTTACTATAACCTGCCCAGGAGTATGAAGAATAATTGTGCCAAATTTCGTTAAAATCCGTCGTGTAGTTTTTGTTTCTATAACGAATATACAGACAGACAGACAGACAGACAGACAGACAGACAAAAATTTTACTGATTGCATTTTTGGCATCAGTAGCGATCCCTTATCACCCCTTCATAGTTTTTTTTTAAATATATTTCATGTACAGAATTGGCCTCTCTACAGATTTATTATAAGTATAGATTATTATTTTCATTATCACACATACATAAGGCTAAATAACAGGTTTTAAATAAAACAACGTAATTTATTTATTTTTTATTATCTCTTTACTATAATAATCATATGATTGTTGTTTGACATGATTATGTTCACCCCTGTATACCGTACCATCAAATAATTCCACATTTCGTTAAAAGCTTTTGTATTGTGTACCCAATTTATGATTGAAAGATCGACTCATGCATAATCCATTATCCATAGAGAATCATTTTTTTAATTTTGATTCAAATTTAATTGATTCTAAATTTGGAATTTAACACAGTTGGAAATGGGGTGAGTTATATTTTTAACATTGCTTTTAATTTTATGTGAACCTTTGTAAGTGACCATAGAAGGAATCAAACAGCTTGTCGAAGACCATGAAGAAGTCTGGCAGAATCTTGTGTTCTGAAACAAAGTATTGCATATTTCAATTACCTGGATTAGGAACTTAAATATTGTCAAGCAAATACTTATTAAGTAAGAAAAATTATTTAGCACCACTTCAGTAAAATCAAAACAAAATAACTACATTTAATATACTCACAACTTAAAAAATACAGTAAAAATGGAACCTATACCTAACCAGTATGTTCTTAAAAAGGGTAGCTCACAGACATGTATCAAGATAGACTAAGCGAGTGTATGTACTTCCCGTGTCCAAACTAAGATTATGAAACTTACTTGACGCTGGCCTACACTCAGTCCGCGCTTGCAGTTCGCCAAGGAAAGACGTGAAGCTGAATAAAGTAAAATGCCGAATTACGCCGTTATAAACTGTAGAAACTCCACAGCTGTGAGTGGCCGAGTTAGCAGAGATGTTTCCTTCCACCAGTAAGTAATTTTCTAATCAGAATATGCACTATTTATTTTAAAATCAAATAAAGAATATCTGTGGAAAACGATCGTGACAAACACGGATACCAAATCATACGAAATGATTCGGAATACATTGCGGCTTTTACTTGGCACGGTAAAGATCGAGTCGTATGATAAGAAGCAATGAATAGCGTCTTCTCATTTTTCTGTTCTCATTTTTCTGTCCAATTTTGTGGTTAGTGATGTTCATTTGATGCAACAGTTCTCGATTCTAATCGATTTTATAATCGAACAGAAAAATGATAATTTGAAGGAGCAATTTTTCAGAAAAAAAGGCATAGATTTTTTTTGTCATTTAATACGACTTGACCTAGAACTTTTAAGTATTTTAATACAAAGGTACTAAAAATAAATATTATGACATGGACGCCATTAGTTATAAAGTGTCATCTTGGGAGTTTTTTAAGAAAACTCCTTATTGCTTAGACTATGTTTGTTTTTTCAGTTTTCCAAGTAACCCGAACATAAAAGGAAAATGGATCGATGCAACGGGACATAAAGATTGATTGATTGACAGTTTCATTACTTTCTTTCGATGGCCTCTCTAGTACGTAGTACATGGTAACTCAATGGGCATATGTAAGAAAAAGCTAAAACACATTAGTTTACTTGTTAGAATATTAAAAGGTTTATAAATTTATTTTATCATTCCTCTGTCTATGGTAATTATCATTTTTCTGTCTTGAATCGATTTAGTAATCGATTACGATTCATTTATTTAATTACCTCTTAGACATAGATCTAGTTTGATCTGATTTCTTTCGATTTACTTCGATGGGATAGGACGATACTAGAATCGCCGCGCGAGTGGCGTCCTAATCAATTTAGCGTAAAATGAAATTACCATCACTAAAAAGCGCTCGTGACGTCATAACGCGTCAAGGTCAGTACAAAAAATATGACACGCTTGGTTTTCATACAGATCGCGGTACTTGCGTAGTCTATCTATGTCTGTGGGGTAGCTACTCAGCATGTGCTGCACTTTATGAAGCACTAATTTTTTGTAAGTACTAGTGGTCCGCCCCGGCTTCGCCCGTGGTACATATTTAGTATCATATGTCCTTCTCCTGGCTCTAAACTACCTCCCTGCCAATTTTCAGCTAAATCGGTTCAGCCGTTCTTGAGTTATAAGTGGAGTAACTAACACAACTTTCTTTTATATATATAGATTATTAATTGCTTGTATTTTCCTCTGATAAGAGACATTTCAAAGAAAGAGCAAAACAATAAGTCAAAGTACATTACAAGTGGATGAAGCAATACCAGGCTCGTTTCCTGCATTTTCAAATCCATTACTTTTTCGAAATTTCAAAAAAAACATCAGATTTTCTGTTTTAAACAGTTATGTCGCCGTAATCTAATTGAATCTGCTATTTGATTGATGATGACGACGAGTTGTCCTGAAGTCGTTCAATTAAATGTCAACGGGCTAGTCATTCAAACAAAAAACAGATTCAACCAGATGACTACAACATTCATATATGTATTTTAAAATATAAATTAGCTATATGAAGATACTACTTACGTGACAAAAACCGCAAGACACTTAACACACATTGGCTTCTACGTGTGCTGCAAACTTTACTTTCATTTTTGGGATTTTATCCTTATTTACAGGCATTTCTATTAGTTTATTAAGTAGCCTTATCACATCATCTCTATAATCAACATAAAATAACATTTTTATATGTTCCCATTTAGCCCATTTTGTAAAAATTTGTCATTTGTTTATAATAAATTGTTTCTTACTCCTTTGAGTAGGTGCGGCTACTTGCGGGATGAGATTTTATCGCGAATAGTTGGTTAGTTACGTGTTTAAATTGCTACCTTTGTTTAATTTAACGCTTACTCGAATACGGTAAGGTTCTTGTAGGTATTAAGAACATTTTTTCAGTAGCTGCATTGTATTTCATGCCAGCTGCTAAGAAAACTTCGCCAAATGAAATGTTAACTAGTTTTTCTTCAGTATGCAACACTTTCTTGAGTTCTTCCAGTATATTGGTACCTTGTACCTTATACCTATTGTGGTACTTGGTTGATACCTGCTTTCATTTTATAAGAATGCAATAATGCCTGCAGGGATCTCTTTGACGGTAGCACAAACATTTTCTCTAAAATCTCATATGCCTTAGGACTCTGCTTAAAAATAGTTAAAGCCATTGTTTTTTCATCATTTGTATATTTCCTTCCTCTTGGTTTAAAAACACTTTTTAACTGAAGTTTTGTAAAAGTTTTAATAGTGTCAGGCAATTTTTCAATTATTGATTGAAATGCTGTAATCTTGGAAGTTTTCTTTGCAGCTTGTATTTGTTTCTTTTGATTTTTATATTTTAAAGTAATTCTTTCTAATTTCTTTTTCAATCTATATATTATTATACTATCGCGGAGTTTTCGATTACCTGGAAAAAAGATAAAGATAAGTAAAGAGGAAAAATTGATACATAATATTACAATGGGCATTATTCACTACATAGTATAAAACAAAGCTTTCTCTGTCCCTATGTCCCTTTGTATGCTTAAATCTTTAAAACTTCGCAACGGATTTGGATGCGGTTTTTATTAATAGATAGAGTGATTCAAGAGGAAAGTTTTAGTATATAATTTATTTGGTTTTAGACAAAGCGGGCGAAGCCGCGGGCGGTAAGCTAGTAGAATGCGTAAAATAAATTGAAATGAGGAGATCCATAGAAGAATAGAATCCTTGAATAAGATGAAGCAGAGCATCATTTATTAAATATATGTCACTGTCATCTGGTTGAATCTGCCATTTAAAGAATTGCAATTATAAATTAATAATGTTAATTTAGTTCTTACCTATGGGATTTTTATGTGTGGTAGTCATAGAAGGCTGCACTGGGACAGATTCCACAGAACTCAGCTGGTTGTGAACTGAAAAATATAAGTTATTCATTTTATTATTTGACTAGCTGTGCTGCGCGGTTTCACCCGCATTGTTCCGTTACTGTTGGTCTTAGCGTGATGATATATAGCCTATAGTCTTCCTTGATAAATGGGCTATTTAACACTGAAATAATTTTTCAAATCGGCCCACTAGTTCCTGAGATTAGTGCGTTCAAATAAACAAATAAACTCTTCAGCTTTATAATATTAGTATAGATTGAATGACTAACGCATAACTAATTACCGCAAACCTAACCCAAACCCACCCCCTTAGCCAAACCAACAACTATGCTAAATGATGTTCAGTCAAGACGTTGAATGTTACATTAAACACCTTGACTAGTTATCCTTTAATCATTCAATGGAATGTCATCATTTAATGAATGCAGTAGTCATTTAATCAAATAACAGATTCAACCAGGTGACTGCGACTTGATAATTCTTACCGATGGGATATTTATGAATTGTAGTAATAACTGGCTGCACTGGGACAGATTCCACAGGACTCAGCTGATCATGATCTGGAAAATAAATAGTAGTTTTATTTTAATAACTTTGAATACAAAATTTTGAAAGTATTCAATTTTTTATTAAATTAATTATACAGTTGTTACCAGTTTCTAATTTTAACAAACATGCATGTTGCATGGCTTATTGGCTTATAACTATGGCAAAAGTGTTGTTACAACTTTTGGTCTTAATTCCAGCCCCTTTTCGCAACACGCGATAAGGTACTTTGATCCAATAATTAACAATAATTATGCATACATATCTGATTACACAAATTTGGGTAAACTTTACCAACCTCTATCTAGCTTAATTGCGATAGTAGATGTTGAGGGTTGCTCAACTTGCTTGGCTGGTGACATTTCTAAAGGATCCAACTCTGTAGTAGATGGCATACTTTCATTATCTGTGGGTATGGTTGATGTTTTGTTTCCTGAAAATACTATAAAAGAACGCTTTTTTAATTCAAACAAAATTGAAGTTTTGTAAAGTTTCATGTAATCAGAATGTTAGTTCAGATTTACTTTTATTTTTTCTTGTTATGATGATGATAATGTTACCAGAGGCGGCTCGTGACAAAATGTTATGGGTGTTCACTTGAAATAAAACACTGAAAATACATGGTGTAAAGCAGTACATTTATCAAAAAAATTACTTTTAAAGGAAATACATACGTCTTTCTTTTTGGTGTGCAAAAATATCTATAACTTAAAGCGACAAGACATTCGTAAATGTATGTTGTTGCTTTCATCACAACCACACAACCACGGTGTTTTCACATATTGTTCAGATTTAAACACACGCGTATATGTTTTCGTTTTTGTCGTACATTTTTGCGTAAGATCAAGTTCAGGCCGTGGCGGTCCCTTAGCTTTACATTCAAGCCGAATTTGTAACGTTTTATCACACTTTTTAATGAACGCCACATTATAATTATTGTTCATTTTAACACTCACAAGTTATACTGATAACTACAGGCTATTTCAACACGTATTTTATAATTTTAATTAGAAAATTGCATGAATCGCGCGCGTGCATTGAAGTTGACTCGAGTGTTTGTTTATATTATAGAAGTGGCAACTTGCAAAGTCGCGCGCAATCGCTGTCCTGCCGGGCGGTAAAAACGAACCGGCAACGTTTGCGGGTGCGGCGCTCCGAATTTTGCTACTTTTCCATAGAAAATCTTCTGTTTCACGCGCAGGGCTCTGGCAAAACCCTCTCTTTCACTCCTGTTGGATTTCGTATTAGGAAATGTACTAAATCTTTTTTCATTGGAGCGCAATCGTGAGCGCTCCGCTTCGCGCGTTACATAATACAGTAGGTATTATACAGGTGTATGGGATTATGGAACGATGGATATATTCATGGGTATTAACAGTAGTTTTAAAGATTACGATTGATTTTAAATAGTAATAATTAATGTTAATAATTAAATTAAGGAGTATGATTTTATTATAATTATTTATGGGAGTTCACTGCACCAGCGCTCCTTAGGGCGAGCCGCCTCTGAATGTTACCATGTTAAGTATATTATTAAATATTACCTAAGTTTAATGTTGGTACAGCATTTTTTGTAAGACGACGGCTTGGCAGCTGATAGCCATCCCAAAAATGTTTATTGCAAAATAATATGTGGTTATAGATGTATGTATTTCCTCTCTCTTGTGTTGCTACATCTAGCACAGCTCGCCATACAGAAAACTTTTCAATGTCTTCCAGTTTTTGACTTTTCGGTTTAGGAAAATGATGCAGCGGGCCTGAAAGTTATTCAAGTTATATAAATTTAACTAATAGTCTGGGTGCAAATCTTTTAGTTGTACATAATTTCATAGTGTCAATATCGAAACTTACTATCATTAATGCATCCGAAATAGCACTTCCGAGGCATGGTAATCTAGTAGTATCAACTCCGAAATCGTAAGAAGTTAGTAGTCCAGGCAAGGTAAGTCACAAAAGCAGTTATCACTATCAGAATACAAAATCAAAGCAAAGAGTCAGTTTCAATCTGAAAGCACAATATTAACACCACACAATAACAACAGCCGTAGAGGGAGAATGAACATTACCGTAAAATGGGGTGAAAAGGGACAAAATCGAACTTGTCACTGAAATTAATCGATGTTGTAGGACGAATGCAATATTGATAACTCTTTCCAAGGGTTTCCGGCAGTTAATACTTTTCGTAAATGTTAAAAATATCCCCAGAATTAGTTTAAATTTAGATATTTTAAGAAAAATATAGGCTGTCCCTATTCATACTTGAAGTGGGGTGACCTGGAACGAGACATGGGTAACTTGGGAAAAACTAGTAGGGTTGTCTCTTTCCTATTTAAAAAAAAGAACTAATTACCTTCTGCTAAAAGTTTAATTTTCTTCATTAAATTTAAAATTTTTTGAAATAAAAATAATACAATAAATCCAAAATCTTTTATTGTACGCTAAAAACGTTAAAACCGATCGACTTCGATATCGTGCAGAAAGCTACTTAGCGTTATAATATTATTATAAAATCTCTGTAAAAATGTGCATACATGTTTATCTTTTTCGTCAATTTTCTAAAAAAAATGATGAACCAATTTCGATAAAAGTTATTATGAGGCCTGCTCTGATGATACAACAAAAAAATAATCAAAATCAATTCACGATAATGACGGAGTAATAGCGCCACATACAAACCAAACAAAAAACATACAGTCGAATTTAGAACCTCCAGGTTTTTTTTAAGTTGAAAAAAAAAGCGTAAAGAAATTCACAGAATAAAGAAACCTATAAAAGTAAAATATTAAAATGTATAAAACAACGAAGACCCATATATTGTTAGTTAAACACACTACGTACTTTTATTATTTGTTTGTAGGCTTGTTTTTTAAATCATACAAGTTCGTACCTATGTACGCATGCTTGTATATAAGTTTAAAATAAATAAAATGAAAATGCCTTATTTTAATAAAAAGTGAAATCATGCAAAACAATGCGGTAAAATGTTCAATTCATGTTGTGGCAGCCCTGACCCTATTCAAACTTTACCGTTCCTAATCAACTTTCATATGTCCCTATTTACCAAGTATAGGCGACTCTATTTGTACTTTAGCCGTCCCTTGTCACCCCGTTACCGTATTTATTCACCTCGAAAAATAAATAATCCCAGAGGTTTTAAAGAAAACGATCTCATACAAAAACTATGTAAAATCTAGACTTTTCTCTTTTTGTGTAGCTTCTTAAAGATATTATATCGTTGGCTAACTCCACACGTTGTCAAAAAAACACTTGAATTTCCAAAAAACGGTCAACTTATGGGACAATACCGCAACCTCACATCTACAGTCTTATTTGAAAAAAGATTTTTGACACCTTTTACTAACTTCACAACGCTTCGGTGTTGCCAGTTAGAAGATAATATATTCTACTTTTAGAAGAAAAAAAAGGTAGCAATTGGAAGTTCTTGTTTTTTTATTTTGTGGCTTCGAAACTAGATTCCTCGATTTGACCCTATTCACCCCTGAGTCCTTATTCACCCCGTTTTACGGTACATTCTCCCTCTACGACAACAGCGAAACGGAAACGTCTAAAATGAAAAATCAAGTGATTTGAAGTTTGAACGATTTGAAAGTTTGAAGACATCCATAGACGAGTCCATAGACCATAAACTTTAACCACAGATCGTAACCAGAGAAAACTATCTCTGTCTGCGACTTGATATGTAGCAAGTGATTTAAACATTATCATTTGTTTTTAATTATAACATAAAATAATATTTCATTTTGTATTTGTAATAATATAGATAAACCTTGATATACCCTTAATACTTTTATTTTTAAAAGTAAATTTCAAGTAATGCCATCTATTTAGAAAAAAAGCAAAACTTAAAAATAATTGACGACCTCAGGCGTACGATGGCGCTAGTTTCTACGCATGTTTGTAGCCGTCATTTGATGAATATAAAAATTAAGTTCATCACGAATGTTTTTAGGAATTTCAATTTAGGTCACAGAGTACATTATTATAACTGATTTAGGTAATGGAACTTGGAAGAGAGAAACAACACACTTTATGTAATACATATTTAATTTTTTTTTTACAAAACAGCCAAATCTAGATCCGAACTACTCCATCAATTATGAACATTTTTTTAAATAATTGAATAATACAGAATGTACAATACATACCTATGAAATTTATATTATCTTTATTTCATGAACACATGCCAGGGTATTTAGAAAATAAAGTTTTTACTTAATATCTATAAAAAACTAGCTGTTCCGCTCGATTTCACCCACGTGATGATATAATCATGGACGTATAAAAAAAGACGGACGCCGTATTACGACCAAACAACGTGAAGCCACCATAGTAAGCTAGCGATCGTGTAAAGACAATAAACACGCACACACTCTCACCATAGTAAGCTAGTCGGCCGCCATTACGTCGTGAACTACCGACTGATTAACTGCGTCACTGTTTCACAAAAAATATTTAAAATGCCGTCTTGCGTGGTTAAATGGTGTCGCAACATTACAATTTTAAATAACAAAACACAAGGGATTACATTCCACAGGGAAGCAAGTTATTTCTTTTATGTTTTAATGACAAAATTATTACGGCAAAATTTATAGAAAAAAATACAGCCGCCATTGTCATCAGGACAGCTGTTGCCATGGCAACATGGCACACATACATGGATCTTTCGCCGCCATTACTAGGCTTCACTCAATGTTTAGGCGATATACCGTCCGTCTTTTTTTATACGTCCATGGATATAATATAGCCTTCCTCGATAAATAGGCTATCCAACACCAAAGTAATTTTTCAAATCGGTCCACTAGTTCCCGAGATTAGCGCTTTCAAACAAACTCTTCAGCTTTATAATATTAGTATAGATGAAACAAAGTCATCTTCACATTTATCTGCTCATAGTAAACTCAAAAACTTCACCAATTTCATTTTATTTCTGCGCATATTTATTTGGTTAAGTTTCAGACAACTTGGGCGAAGCGAAGTAAAAAGGTTTATTTCAGAAAATGATTTATTGTTAATTTATTGTAAAAGTTACATAAACATATTATACAGAAAATTCTTTAACCAATACCAAGCTGCAGTATTTGGAATAATATACAATTTTTGGTACAGAAAGATGCTAATAATTTTTTTCTAGTGCATTTCATCCCTCAAAACCTTGAATTTAAGTTTCTATATCCATACTTATATTATAAATGCGAAAGTAACTCTGTCTGTCTGTCTGTTACTCAATCACGCCTAAACTACTGAACCGATTTTCATGAAATTTGGTATGGAGATATTTTGATACCCGAGAAAGGACATAGGATACTTTTTAACCCGGGAAAATGACGCAATCCCGGAAATCCCACGGGAACGGGAACTATACGGGTTTTTCTTTGACTGCGCGGGCGAAGCCACGGGCGGAAACCTACTATGATATAATTTTAAAATTAGGTATAGATTGTATTTGTTGATTTCTGTGTGAGACCCAGAGCAAATTTCGAACAGCTTACTTGTAGAATGTGAATCTAGTACTGTCTGGAATGCAGAACAGATTTTTTTTATTGCAATTAGGTATATTTAATTTAATTTTGCATCCAGATAATATGATATTTTTCCCAGACAGAATTTTAAATAATGTTCACATAAGTTCTGCATGATTTTAATTACTAATTTCTTGTATATTTCATCTTCTTCCCAAGCACCTGCGTCTTACATCCTTAGCTTTATCATCTATTTGTTCTTTCGCTACTTCCGCCAGTCTTTTAATTTCGTTACTCATATATTGCTTTATTATTGAAAGATACTCTGCAAGCTGAAATAGAGAAGTTTTATACAGTGTAAACTCTATATAATGTCACTTAAGGGACCGTGCATTTTTCGACGTTATATAGAGTGGTCGTTAAATGGAGAGAAAGGGAGAATTGCATGATTGGTCCCGAGACAGGAATATTATTTTGACATTGCCTATGAAACCATGTTATCATCGCTTGATCAAGGTCTTCATATTGAGGTTTCTTCAATTTTTTGGCAGATCGTCCAGTATGTCAGTAAAAAAGAATGTAAACAACTACATTTTCATTGATTTCGGCAACTTAGTCAGTACTTCCTAGTCCTAGTTCCTAGTTGTAATGTCTTATTGTGGTCGTTAATTAGAGTGAGCGTGATGCTATATGGAGTGTATTATTGTATAGATAACAATATAAACCAACCAAAGTCGAGAAATCTTGACGTTATACGGAGTTTGACGTTAAATGGAGTGTCGTTATATAGAGTTTACACTATAATTTCAATCAATGATGATAATAAATAACATTCTAGTCTTAAAAATTATAAATCATCTACTTAATACATTAAATATTTACTATGTAGCCAATTACTACAG
Source organism: Colias eurytheme (assembly GCA_907164685.1). Lineage (NCBI taxonomy): Eukaryota > Metazoa > Arthropoda > Insecta > Lepidoptera > Pieridae > Colias > Colias eurytheme. The sequence continues at coordinate 5,652 of CAJQZN010000041.1, read as the reverse complement.
AAATTCTTAATATTTATGTTAAATATTGATCTAAATAATGTTATAAACAATAACTTACCAGTAAATCATCTTCTTTCTTGCCCAGTTGTACAAAAGCACATTTAGCTGCATGACTCTTATGTTCCGCCCAAGGGTCATCATTTGGCTCCCAACCATCAAGTTCTTTTCCACATAGAAAGCACTTGGCAGCGTCTGCATCATCATCTCCAGTTGCTACTGAATAAAAGCCCGCTTCAGCCATATTACGGACATTACATTTGAAATCATCACTGAATGGCCATGCTTTAAATGTCTTTACACGCTCCTCAACTAAAAATAAAGACGGGCTCTCCAGCTCTTGCATTATATCGTTAAAGTAATACTTATTTTGGCAAATGTAAACAGAATTTATGTGCAGCACAATCGCCTATAAATTTTCACCCAAAGAATACATAAACTCTAAAAGAGTTTTCACCGTTATGTCAAAATGATAACTTTGAATTTTGAATTTCGGCTGTACAGATAGTAACAAAACCTATGACAACAACACAGACCACAGAAAACTAAGGCACATGTCCGTTGTCATTGTCAATTTTCATTCGGTCAGTTCAATAAAGATTTTACAGATTATTAATAACATTTTTTCAATGAAAATATTTTATTTACTTTCTAATAAAATCCATTCATTAGATTTTCTGCAGGCATACTTGTGTGTTAATTTTTCGTAGTTCAATTCACTCATTGTTTAGTTCATACTTTCAAAGTCATTTCATTCACTCATCGTTCAAATTTCCAGCAAACTTTGACCATCTGCTATTGGTGTTTGCGATTGCATAGTATTGCGGTCTGCGATTTGGGTGTTCGATTTAGAAAGTAAATTCGTGCTTTTTATGACAAAAACTCTATTTTAAAACTAATATTTACACGTTTTTATATTAAAAGAAATTAAATATATACCCTACGGTACAAATTAATAAGCAATAGTGAATTAAAAGTATTCACGTATAATCGAAACAAGTGCCTAAACGTTTTTACAATTCTTTTGTTATTCTTAATAATTATAGGCTTTCATTAACTTTATTGAGTGTTTACGTGTTTTGAATTGGTATTGCGATGGTCCGAGCTGTTTTCTAGCATCGTCCAGTGCTATATAACGTTTTGGTAAGTGTTATTTTCCACAATTACTCTTTTTATATAAGTGTCACCAGAATATCACCTTGCCTTGAGAATATATTGAATTAGCATGAACATTATTATCATTGGATAGGTATACTACTCATGCTCATACAACCGTACTTTTATTTTTAAATATAGTGTAATGCCACTTCAATGACGAAACGAAATCATATGTTTTTTGGATATGAAACGCGTACAGTAATACCTATAATATGTTATCGTAAATATGAAAGTTTGCATCGTTTAATTAATAAATATAAACAATATTGCAAATTAATAATAAATACATTCATTAATTTAAAAATCATTTCATTGATTTATTATTTGAAATATTGTATTGAGAATGTTAAAATTCAGAGCAGGGGAATATGTAATAAATAATGAAACAATAAATTAAGACCAGGACATAAAACACTTTGTAATTTCACATAATAGGTACAATTACTTATAGCAGTGTACTTTTCTATTAGATCAGTAAATTTCTAAAATAATTAAAAATTGTATAATAAATAAAATGATGAACGAAGATGGTGTTACTGAAAGGAAAGTTCAAGAAATAAACTTTAATTTCTTCTGCAATGTTTAGGGTTGCCAACTTTTTTTACAAGAAATAAAGTATATTCAGGTCTATGAAGATTATTAAACAGTATTTTAGCAAAACAAACAGTATTTATTGTAGTGTGCGCCCTTTGACTAAATAAAAAAAAATTCTGAGCGTCTAAATGTAACACATAATAATGTGTCTGCATTTGATGCTGAAAACAGTATTTTGCATACTTTTTTTTTGTTAAACAGTAAAAAGTATAATTTAGTGAAAAACAGTATAATACTGTTTAAAACAGTATAGTTGGCAACCCTAGCAATGTTATAACCAGAAATCCGAAAAAAAAATTATTTTAATTCAGTATTTCATTTACTGAAAGTGTCATGTATGAAAAACAAAAATAATTTTTTAGAGTTGATATAATATGGATCAATAATTTACTAATTACTATGATTGAGGTATATTATTATGGCAATCAGGTTAGGAAAGGTAACTGTTATGAATCCAATAAGAGTAGTAGTAGTCCCCTGGTGGCTTCAAAGTTCAAATAGCTGTAATTGTTATGAATCCGTGTGTATATTTATTGTTCATACTGCTTGACTCTTTAAATACTTACATTGTCCATTTCAAAATTATGTTGCATAATTTTTATGTATTGTTAGCTGAACATACGTAATTTGATTCCGACCTGATTTTGCAATGTTTTATTGAAGTGAAAACTTCTTAAGCGGCGTTGAGCACTTTTTCTGTAATGGGTATAAAATCTTAAACTCGCGTCAGGACATGTGACCTGATCGAAAAAGCGTAAGATGGATACCATTCCAAAATATCAAACATGCTCAACGTTAATAATCAAGTTTTCACTTCTGCCGGCACTCCCGGAGTGCAACCCGTCTTTTTTCTTAAAATACTGTAGTATAGTTATTGAGACAAGGATACAAATGTGATTGGAAAATTGAAGAGACTCTTATAAAGCAATCTAAGAACTACAGGGAAGTTCCCTTAGGAAACCGTAAATTGCATCCTGGAATATCACAAAAAGACTGGTATAGTCTGAACAAAACAAGATGAGCTTTGAATGGTAGCTAGATTTAGAATCAATAAATGCTATCTTGTTCTTATTTACCATGACGAGAAATCTAAAATTATGATCTAAATATTTATTTTACACTAACAATGTTTGTTGTTCCTCCGCTCTTCTATGCGAAAATTTAAAAAATATATGAAAAGATGTGAATTTTCTACATGAAATGGTATTTGCACATTGCAATCTTTTCACCTTCTTTTCACCTGAATCTTTCATGTGGCTAGCATGCTAAAGATTATAACGTCAAAATTAATATTAACGTAATATTAAACCACATTCCGTTGCCAAGTTTAGTTATTAAAAGTTTCTAGGTCATGAATAGACATCGGATTATATGCACTAACAGAATGCCAAAATATGCATGCAAATATGCACTAAAAAAGGCCGAAATATGCACTAAAAACGACTGATTTGCCTAAAATATGCACAATACAAAATCGAAAAACCTTTATTATTTCTATATATTTTAATCAAAGATTGTACAAAAACAGCGAAATTTACTTAAAATTAAATATAGTTTGTCACCCGCGAGCCCAGTGTTGCCACCTTAGACCATTACGGGCTAAATCTAGCCCTTTTTTGGAATTTAACCCGTGTTTTAAATTTTAAGCCCCAAAAGGGTAATCTAGCCCTATTTTGATGGCTCAAAATTAACTTAAAATGGAGCCCATTTTGTAATTTTTTGCCATTTACCATGCCAAAATAGGGTTTGTTTACTTGCTGAGCGTTCTGATTGGCTAATAAAGGTTAGTCAACCAATCAAAACTCCCGCTACTTAACGAAATATGCACGATTTAGGAAAAAGGCTAAAATATGCACTAACGCCGTAAATAGAGTGTTTTATGCATTTGCATATGCAAACATGCAAATGCATATAATCCGATGTCTAGTCATGAAAAATAACAACTGCAGTGTTGGATGCGTAAAGTTGCTCAAAGTTCCGCGTAGCGTAGGGAAAGTTTAGACCGAGGCTGAACTAAATCCAATATTAATCCACGGCATTGAAGCAAGGATATCCGGGATAGGCCGGGATCGATGCGGTGCCCGCACTGCGGCGATTTTTATCCCCATTTTACTGCTTTAGCACTATTTCTAAGAAAAAATTGATCTGAAAATGAAATGCCGAAAACGTGAAATTATTCGCGGTTTTTTATGGGTTTTACGCAATGCAAGAGTCGATCGGACTGGCAATAAAAAAAAAATCTAATCGAATTCAGAAGCGGTATTCATAATTTAAAAATTTTGTAAGTATTCCAATTCGAAATAGAAAACGTGAAAACAACGATGTGAAGTATGTTCTACTCTTGTTCTACTGCATTATATCAAATGTTTTGACGGGCTGCGGTTCACAGATATGGTTTCCTACCTGATATAAAATAGATTTCTATTAATAAATGCGTAGAGAACTAAAACATGTGTTTCTTCTATTTTCTATTTAAATTATGAAATTCTGTTCATCATGTATGTAATTGTATGACATTAAACATGCGCTCAATTTGGGTCAATTACTTTTTGGAATTTCGGATTCCTTTTATACCTAAAACAGTATGTCACATTGAAATTTGAAACCTACGAGATTCTCGTGAGCAAAAAATTACCTAGTAGATGATTACAAAGTTAAATAAAATGCGCTATTAATTCTATCCCGCTATAAATTCTTTGTGAACACTTTAATATGTATTTATAAAAGTATAAAAATCGCGTAGGATAATAAACACGAAAATAAAATTGGAATTGTACTGATGAAAGCGGCATACAAATATCCAAAGTTACCTGAAAAAAAGACTCTTCTTTTATTGCCGTTTTTTAATATCCGAATCCTTGATAAGGGTTTCCTGTCGGCTAAGCATTTTATTTTTAATATGTATAATGTACATAATACTTTAATAAGTAGGTAGGTTATAAACCTACTGCCTATATCATATTATGTTTTATATTTTTTTCTTTGCGTTTAAATTTGACTTTTTTAAATTCTATTGAAACAAGATTACCTATTAAAAATAACATATAAATAAAAGCTTTTAATTAACAAATCCTTTATTGATTACTCCACTAGACAATCAAGTCAAAAACATTCCCTCTGCATTTCACAAGCGTGGAGTACGACTGCCTTCGTTTTAAATAAGTTGTCCATTGAAACCATCACACATCATGCAACCGATAAATATCGAATTGGCTCTCCACAACGAATACAAATAGTTTCAATCAAGAACAGCATCATTATCAAGCACAAATTATCTTCCCTTCAACAAACAGTCCATCATTAGTGACCAGGTTAAACATCGACTAGAGCTAATTAGGGCCAATTGCGAAGAGGTCGTTTTATTTTAAGAGCCGTTCGAGAGCTATTTGAAGATAAACACGTGACGTTTGTTTACAATGAGGATGCTGGTGATTGAGTTCAATAGAATGTTAAGGAAAGGATTTTGATTTGGTAACAATACGTCTATTTGTGGGCATAAATCTGTTTGTTAACAGAAGGTATGCAAGATTACACCACTCCAACTACTGCAGGCTACAGCTCTTTACTCGAATATAGGTCAAAAGTCTAAAGAGACGATAATGTAACATTATAATATTTTGCTGACATATGGAGCAACCTAATCTTTGTACGACGAAGCCTAAATATTGGTAAGGCAGTAACCTACTCTACTCAAACGGGAGTTTAATTTATACGTTGAAATTAAACAATTATTAAATATGTACATCTATTCACTAGTGATTACAAATACTAATTGTAATGTTATCGATACAAAAGATTAAGGATCTGAAAAATCTGGAATATTCCATCAACAGACTGGCTACGTCAGTGGAACACATTTGCACGCCTCATAAGCGAAGCGTTGAGGTGGGTACTACTGTCACT
>CAJQZN010000040.1:0-43658 GCA_907164685.1 Colias eurytheme | reverse complement strand
ATAAAGCTATTCCACAGTTTGGTGATGAAGCATGGCTAAGTGATTTTGGATTTCTTGTTGATATAACAGCACATCTCAATGATTTAAATAAGAAATTGCAAGGAAAAGATAATATGGTTCATGAACTATTTGACGCTTTAAAAGCGTTTGAAGTGAAGTTGGAGTTAAAAAATAATATGACCACGCATTTTCCACATTTATCGTCATGTCGAATTCTCAACATGGACAAAATATATATTACCGCGCTGCTGGATCTGAAAACACAATTCGAGTCGCGTTTTACCGATTTCCGAAAACATGAAAAAAGCTTGAATTTGTTTGCTCGCCCATTCAATGTTTCTGTTCAAGATGTCCCTGATGATGTTCAGATGGAGTTGATAGAATTACAATGCAACTCTTCTTTGAAAGACAAATTCAACTTAGGATTGTTCGAGTTCTATTCAAAATACATCACTACTACACATTTTCCTAAGATAAGATGCACTGAAAATGACATCTCTGTTTGGTACCACATACCTGTGCGAGCAGTTATTTTCTCGGATGAAAAACGTTAAGTCGAAGACAAGGAGTAGAATCACCGATATTCACCTAGAAAACAGTTTGACTTTGAGGATTTCAACGACCACCATAGGGACTGATATTGATAAGCTAGTTAAGAATAAACAATGTCAATCGTCTCATTGATTTCAATTTCAATTACTTTTAGTACTGTAAAATTAAATAATAAATAACTTTAAATATTATTGCACGCCTCATAAGCGAAGCGTTGAGGTGGGTACTACTGTCACTTCGCGCAAAACATCTGATTTTTCAAACTTAAAATGTCTTTATTTATCATACATTGCACTTGTAAGATAATACATATACACACACATATTAAGAAAAAACACTATTTTTAACGTTCATGATATTTTTGATGTCATGATGTTCATGATATTTTTGATGTCATGATTTGATGTTATTTAAACTAGTTAAAAAACAGTTTAAAAAAGTTCTGTCTTGGACGTCCGTGTGTCTGTATGTGCGGATCCTTTTTCTTGTTAACACGATAGCGACCGAAATACTTTACTAATCGAGTCTTTTTTTTCTCTTACGCTTGAGTATGCTCAGGAATAGAACCCTTTCATTTTTCAGGGTCTGATTCGATGTGGTTTAATTGTTATTAAATAAACAAAAATAATAATTAATAAATATTTATTAAAAAAAATTATGAGGCGTGCACTTTTGGATTTTCCAAATTATTTTACTTTTCTGGTATGTAGGAAAGATTATGGAACAATATTTTAGAATCAGATAATGTAAGTAACTGATTTTTCATCCATCAAGAAACCCTAGATTCGGAGCATCAATGAATTATGTCTCTAAAATGGAAAGCAAATAAAGGATCCCTGTTATATTTCTTGTCATAAACTCTTAAATATTTCATCTTTATTCAATAGTAAAATATTTAACATCAGCATGATTAATACAGAGAGCTATTTATAACGATAACAATTTTATTACAATCATATTTTAAATCAATGTATAAAGCAATTAATATTAATAGTATTACTATTCATATAACTGACTACATTAAAGGCATTTATTGGCGCTATTATGTAACTAATTAATGAACTAATGTTCTAAATACATTACTTAAAAATTAACATGTTTTACCGGATTATATAATATGTAAAAAACGTAATAAGGTATAAGTATTACAAGTTAGTCGGTCCTTATACGGAAGGCTGTATCTAATCCATACTGTCGTTAAAAAACAAGGATCTTACGAGGTTAACAGGATGCGGTAGTGAGAAATAAAGTTAAATAATAGTTCTTACTGCACTAGTTACTCTATATTTATGTTTAATTAATTACTGTTTATCGGTGCCAATAAAAGGATTGAGAAAATGCATATATTCCGCATTCTTGTTGACTCCTTCCGCTATTATGCTGAAATTATTGTAATATTAAGTAAGTAATATTAGCTATTATGTATCGAGATACTTTATTTTTAAGCTATTGCATAGCTTCTATCGCGGGCCTTGAGCGCGGGGACCGAATCCAGAAATTGCGTAACGAAAAACCTCACGCTCCCCACTCCGACGGGCGCGGAGGTGTGGCTTGAAGGCACAGCATGCAATAGCTTTACCGCGGCAGTCCCCGAGTGCCACACGTCTTTTTTTGTTTTATTTGTGCCGTTGTTTTAATTGAGCATAGTTTTGTAATTTACAGTGTTAATTAATTAATTCGTTTATTGCTTACTTTACTTAGAGTAGACATTAATGCAACGTTGTATTGTAGTTTGTCACGATACCTTTTTATGGAGTTATAAATTATTATTTTCTGTTTTTATTTATTTAAGTTTACATTTTAATAAGATTGCTTTTATCGTGTTTTAACTCTTCTACTATACGGAATATTTTTTTTTATTTTCGTGAAAATTATTTCGTGGAAACATGAAAATCTGATTTCCACCTCAATGAACGAAAATGCATACAAAACCGCACGCGCTACGTTCGCAGAATCATAGCATAATATAGGATTCGTTTAAAACCATGTTTGCGGCTGGCCAAGCGAACAATCAGTCATTACGCCTTGTATAATTACTGACTGTCAGCGTTTGACGGATGACTGCGATGTGACTCTCTAGTGTGTGCTTAATAATAGGCTAAATGAGACGCGCTGTATAGTCATAAAGGCATATTGGGACGCCTAATTGGATGTGAGTTTATACTATGCAAGCTGATAATAATTATATACTTAACGAGAAATAGATTTTGGGTAAAGGATTAGTTAAAATTATACTTAATAAAATCAATATTATAATAATGAAATAATTGTAAAACGAGCAATACATGATATCTTAGTTTGGTAGAAGAATAGAGATTAGTAGGTATAAAGCATTTTAAATATGGTAAATTTTATGCCGTCTATAAATTTGTGACATACCCCTTTTATTCCAAATAAGCTTTTGCTCTAGATTCGTATTTTTATATTCGAATGGACATCATAAATAAATTTCAATGCAAAATAAATTCAACAATACAATTGTTCAGTACAATAAAACATTATTATACGTCAGCCCTGTCCGACGTCCATTTAAGTCGTAGAAAATAAACTCGATTGTACGATAAAATGCATCGAGCAATATTTTAATAGCCAATAATGACATAGGTTCAGAATAAAGCGAATGCGGGTATGGAAAATATTCGAGTGGTCGAGGCCATTAAGTCGCGTATACGGCGGATCCTAAAAAAGGTCCCGTAATACAAATTTTATGTCCCATCCGTACGTGATAGCGTTTTTATCGGCCCAAGCTCTTTAGCAAGTCCTGATTTACAAATTTGTATGCGTGAAGATATTTTTCTAGTTGACCGCAATAATTTACTGAAAATGTTTGTATAGCTCAATTTACGTCAAATTCACAGGTTTTTATGCTGATATTGAATTGTAAAAATCTTATAAAATTATAAGGTCGCTTATTTACTTATATAATATGAAAGTTTTTAAATACAGTTTCTTATTTTGTGCAGCGATTTCCATTTATTTTAATTTATTGGTGTTCTATTACAACTTATACCTACCAGCATAAACTTAAATTACCTACGTTTAGAAAAGAGAAATTCATTACATTTAGGGAATCAAAACAGTAATAATCCACCATTAAAGTGATTAATTCAGTTCTTACATAAAAAGGCAATCATTTTAATGATAGATAATTTGTAAATGTATCGAAGGTAGAAATTATTACTTTCATCGCGGGAAGTACAATATAATCAACATGCACTCAAATAGTCGAATCCATTCCGATACCAATTTTGCCATTTACGAGTTTTATGTAAGCTAAAAGGATGAACGATTATGGAATTTCGAGTCCATTTTGAAAGGATAAATATTTGAAACTGAAAAAGAGTTTGTGAATATTAACACTAACTGTGTTTTAGTTACTTAGAATTTAGAAAAAGACATACCTATTTAGTATAGTTGTGAGTACGTAATTTTATGAAAATAAAGAATAAATTATTCAATTCAAGTAAGAGATAGATATAGAGATCCGTGATGTATTTATTTGTGTTTAAAAAGATATGAAAATTAAACTTGAATTTTCCAACCTAGTAAGGCCTACATACATTACTCGTCATAAAAAATACGATTGCATTGTTGAACTTACCAAAATAATTATATTTTTTTATATTATAATCTAGAGCTTAGATAGTGTAAAAAACGATTTTTAAGAAAAGCTTCATTCATTTTCTTATACCAGTCGTGTGCAGGATCTGAAGAAAGGTGAAATTCTAGACGGAATGAATGCGATCAAGAGAGCGGAAAGCATGGGGACATCCTTTGTATTTTAATTTAAAAATATACGACCATAATATAACGCCAAAGTACTGCAGACGGAAGGCAGGATGCGCTATTCAAAATGTACCTCCACTAATGAGGGAGAGTGAAAATTTACCTCTTGAAAATAATTTCGCTGCACCTATCTTTTAAACGTGCGCTACTTTTTTAATTTACTCATTATATACTACGTGTATATGCTAATGTAGGTATCGCTCCTGCGCTACAAACGCGCTTCTGCAAGGGGCATTTGAAATTAGCCATTTTATTAAAATTGGCGTGATTTACAAGCTTATGCAACCCTATATCCAACTTTTAGTTAATATTTTCCATCAAATTAAAAGATAGATGTAATATTGTGTTTAATAATCATTATGAATATGATAGTTAGCACTCAAGTATCGACAGAATTTAATTATTATTATCTGTTTGTTTTGGAAAAACAAACCGAAGCAGTAGGCGGTTATTGTTTGACCGTGTTGTTGTGGGTTGTTTCTTGTTAGGAATATTATTAAATTGACTAATATTACGCAAATGTGATATTAATTTAAACGTAATAATCAATTAAATATAATCGTGCACTTGTCGCACTAATTAGCGCATAATATACGCATTCGTAACGAATGTGACTAATGAAAGGGAAGTCATTTTGACCGCAAAGCAATTAGGTTCAATGCCGAGGATTTGATATTTCCCGGATTTGTTAAGTATTTTTTATATTTTATCTTTAATCCATACATTTGTGTACCTAACGTGAGAAACTCTTATGCTATACAGGTATTTAATTAAGCGTATCATTTAAGCTATCACCAATTTAATTAGTTTTGTGTTTCTTAAATAATAGGGTTTGTCCTCAGAACAGTAGATCTGTCACCAAAATGTAGTCACCATACAATGCAAAATCAGTTCCACAATAAATAACCTAAAATCCTGAGATATAAGGTCTAGTACCAAATAAATGTTTTTGTATGTATTATAATAGGTGTGTCCTAATAAGTATTTAAGCAAACTAATTTAAAGAGATCACCAATAAATCATATTATGTTACTAGAAAATTGCATTATGTTCAAATAAAAAATTAGGGTTGTCATCATCGTTTCAACCAAAAGATTCTGCTACTTTAACTAGACTCCCAAGGTTCTAAATTTCCACTGGTAGTATAAATTATATTTAAATAAAATTTTTAGCAGAGTAGTAAATAAAACAATTATTAAAGTCAAAATAATCAATATTTATTGTTTGAATATTACCACTGACTAATCAGCTCTGGTTTAATAGCTGGCTTATGGCTAGCATAATTGTAGATAAAACACTTAATTAAAGTTAAAATAATCAATTTTTAAAGCGCGCCAATTTGTCTCCGCCCCTTTGATCATTTTTTCATTAAAATTATAAATTGATGTATTAAATTGGTAGCGAATACTATTAATTTAATATCTGAACGAAATAAAATGTTACTACTGTATTGGTGACAAAATATCAAATAAAAAGGAGTCGCAGTCAGGGATCGATAATCGATTTATTTGGTGACAGATCTACCATTCTGAGCACAGAGCTATTATTTAAGTAACAAAACTGTTATTAAAAGAACGAAGTTTATATTCATGTAATGCAATATAATTTTATTGGTTATCGATCTCTTATTTTACACATATATTAACATTAATTTGATAATTCATACCTGGGAACAATTTTTGTTTATCTGAGAACGAAAATATTTCGTGGTGATAGATCTATTTATTAGGTGATACAACTTGATGATAAATATAAATTTTGGTGATAGAAAATATAGTTCCCTTTAATTAACTATTATAAACCTTTAATGATTAAACTGTCAATTTAGGAATAGGATTAATAGATCAGGAAATATCGAAGTTTTCGATAGTTTTATAGATTTGATTGTCTGCGCCTGTTAATGTTGCAAAATTTAATTTAATTTTTGAAAAATGTCCTATTTTAGCAATTTTTATTAGGTAATTATTAAAAAAAAATCCTACATTTTAAATAAGTTATGACTACAGTTATACACAAAAATGTTAAGCTGTGCAGCGTTGAAAGCGCGATTAATGAAATATAATTTAGTTCAAAATAAATTAAACAGTACGCATTAACACTGGTTTCTAGGATCCTTATTATTCAGGATTTCAAAAACAAAACACCCATTATAACGGGTTAACCACATATTGGTCACACCACAATATAAATTGTTGTATTTTACTATCATTCAATACCTATATACATAACATAATATATTAGGTATGTAGATTATATGCCTACTATTACATTTACATTTTCTACTTCATGCGAAAGAAGATATTTTTGCTAACCTATAACTTATTTAAACCTCTGACAATTATTATATTTCATAAACCAAAAGCTGACGAGTGTTAGCTAAGTTTCCCAGACTTTGACAAACTTTTAATGACTATAGAGATCAGATAAGATATATTTGTAAGTAATTATGAAACCTTAAGTATCTGTTTATTATGCCGTAATCTATTATAAGGTATCAATAATTGGTTTCTTTAAAATTCTTGACTAAATAATTAACCAAACATTAATCAATTAGGATTACATTCTATTAATACTAGTTTCACCTGATGAATTTAGAATTCCATTTCTCACTAACCCACCAAATTATACGTAGTTACGAAACCTTGAAGTCGTAAAATCTATTTGCTTCAAACTAGGATTACCATCTAAACACACACAAGATTAATCGAATAATGCTGGCTTGTAGCACACATTCGTACAGATCCAATTTGGAGAGATTATGTAAAACATAGCAAATTGCGATTGTTTATACAAGGACATGCCGCGGTAATAATGTCGTAAATGCTTTCCGAACAAAGCCACGGGAAAGTGACGTATATTAAAATTCCGTTATATTTCCCCACAAATATTCCCCATTTTTTATACTCGGATTATGGTTATACAATCTCGAACCCGATCACGTAAAGTATAAATTCCATGCATAGATAAATAGCATTTGATCGTTTTTATTTTATTGAAATAAAATATTGTATACTTTCATCGAGATATATTACTAGAGGGGTTATTCCAAACAAAAACATTGCGCGCGGCCGATGTGGTGGGGTACGTGTGGAACGAGCGAGGCGTGGCTTCAAGTTCAAAGATTAAGCAATGCGTGCAGATGCGACACATTGTGCAATCTGTTTACTCGGTACTATCTGGTGGTACTGATACTAGGGAATTAATAAAACGAGGATTTTATATTAAACTATGTATTTTAATTTCCTTTAAATAATATCAATTTATTAAGCTTTTGTCGTTTTGTGTAGTAATCAATAGTTTTATCAGTTTTTGCTTCATGATGTAATTTAAATGGATACGATGAGTCAATGTTGATGGCGTTTACGTATAAGAAACTCACATTTTGAAAAATCTCACGCGAGATTCGAGGATGGGGGAGGGGTTGAATAAATTCTCACGACATCTCACCAGGGGGGGAGGGAGGTGCAGAAAATTTTAAAAAACACCTCACGTAATTTATGGACGCCCCCTTACTCGATCACAATTTTTGTAACTTTACTATAAACGGAACTACATTTAAAAATATACTTTATTTATTGAGTTATAAGGTTGCTTCCATTCTGTTTATTTACATTCTCAAAAACATCAATCGCTGCAGAGGTGGCTTGCGACAAAGGCGGCTTGTGTCAAAGGCCTCGGCGATATCATTTAAGAACATAATATTATGTACTTTAGGCAAACTTGTTATAAGATCTATTTTACTTTCTTATTAGTCCATTTGACAAGGATATTGGGTAAGATACCTATTGGAATAATTTTATTATTATGTATGTACTTATTAAATCCGCGAATAAAAAAAATTTTTAGTCGTGAATATAGAAATTGGGTCGCATTTTTTTAATCCGCGAATAGTGAAAACACGAATAAAGGAAGCGCGATTAAGGAACTTTTACTGTATTAGTTTCTGTGAATGTTGTGTTTATTTGTAATTGTTGTGCATAATAATTTATAAATCCTATTGGAACAACTATTGATTAGGCTTTTTTTAATAAATAAAAATAGGTAAATAAATAAATATTACTTAATATAACCTACCGTTTTACTTTGCGTAGTCGGGTAAAAGTATAAATATTTAGGTACTACACCACGGTAATCTTTCCTAGTAGATATTGTATATACATAGTTAAAAAAATCCAGTTACATTTTTTTAACAGACTCATCGATAGTGTCACGTCTGTGCTGTTAGTCTATGAAAAATGGCGCGAAACGCAGAACGCGTGGTGATTTTTCGCAAAATTATAACAATATTAGTAAAATGCATGACTTACTCATAATAATATCAATTTATTATCAAGCATCAATCTTAAAATTAATATCATTCCTATTTTGAGATTTAAGTGTAATTATTATGTTATAAGTTACTGGTGAAAAGTCACTCCTCGGGCTTTGTATTATGGGAACTGTTAAAACAATATCTAAGCAAACACGAAGGCATTTTGAACAGAGCAATAACACGTGTTGACGCGGCAAGCGGGGGGCACAGTCCGACACAGACTAAAGAGACTTGTGATTCTTACCTCTAGCTCGTGTTAAAGAGAGTGTAGTAGCGATCGCCTCTCTAGTACGTAGTACATTCTATCTCGATGTATACTTTTTCGACAGATCCCAAATGATAACATTAAATGGAACCTGAAACTCGCAGTAAAAGAGGAAAATTTTGTTATATACGACTATAGGCATTAGGTATTTGAATTGATAGAAATGGTATATTATTAAAATCTGTATTTATATCGTCAAAGGACATAACATTATTGTCACTGTTTCGATATCACATCTAAAATTTATCCTCTTAATTGACTCCATTCAAACCGACTTGTTTATTTAATAGATGGTATTATATGTAATTATATTTATGTCTAGACCTAGTCTTAGCTTTATTTTCTTATTTCTAAGTATACTAATTTATAATACTAACCTAAGAGTGCCACTGCTCGATTTTGCAGCTATGTGGTTTTTGTTGAATTAATTCTTATATTAATGTTGCACTTGATTAGTAGGTTAGATTGGTTGCCTGTAAAAATTAGCAGCTTCTTTCACCATAAACTATCGTATAGGTAAATAAAAAATTACCTGTATAATGGTACGGAAGCAATCAGAGGTTTAAGGATGTAATCGAAAATGATCCGGCGGTTTTTTTATCACGAATTTATACCATTGTCATGGAAAATACATTTTAGTAAAATATATGCAATTATTTTCATTTTCATTTTTTTCATCTAAAGTCTGCTAATAAATGTCATCTTAAAACTGCTAGTAAATTACTCAAAGAAGTAGTAATTTTATTCGAGTAAGTTACTAGCGATGACCACTTAAGGCGTCCCAAAAAGGGGCTTTAAAGGGCCATCAAATTGCGTGCCATTAATAAAACAAATTGTCAGAAAAAAATTGAATTACGACCGATCTGAAATAGGGGAAAGCACGACCATTGCGCATGTATGTCACGCGTTGGATTATAAAAGCTTTTTCCAATTCTCTATTGTAGAATTTTCTTGTACAAGTCGAGCACGTAGGCGCTATATCTTCACTGTGCTCTTTTATTTTAACAAAACCCCCCAACCCTGTCACCGTCGATTACTTTCCATTGTCTCCCCGCGACACGAAACCGTATCAAATTGGGAAATATTGAAAGAAAACGTGCTAAGAGGCTTTATTCTATGTGTTATCGGGAGGGTATCGGTTACCGTTTTGTTTTAAGGGCTGGGTCTGAATTGGAGGCTCCTCTATTGTAGTTTATTGGCGGATCTTGATAATAGTAGTGGGTTTTATTTGGGTCATATTTCTTTATCGGACGAATTCCTAGTTGAATACATACATGAGTAAACAGACTTTCAATGAGTAAATAATATTCGATAAATTACAAAACAATTTTTTTTACGTAATGAAATAATCGTATTCGTTAAAATCGATGAATTGTGTGTTTAAAATTAATATATAACCAACGATAAAATAGCTTAATCGGAACTTGTCCAGATATTATGCATCAAGTTTTAATAAATTACCATTTTATAATTAATAACTTAAATCCA
Organism: Colias eurytheme; assembly: GCA_907164685.1. Classification (NCBI taxonomy): domain Eukaryota; kingdom Metazoa; phylum Arthropoda; class Insecta; order Lepidoptera; family Pieridae; genus Colias; species Colias eurytheme. The sequence goes on along the minus strand of CAJQZN010000040.1, from coordinate 33,255 downwards.
TTTATTTAAATTATATTGTGAGGCCCTTATACATTCATTCATATTGTAATATCCTTCTGCAAACAAATCATATTATAACGGGGCCAACCCAATATGAAAATTAGTGTACAGCAATAAACTATAATATTTGTCACGCACTGAATTACCAATGAGCATACTGTTGCTAAACTAATGCACCGCACGGTTATAAATCAACTCGACACATCAAATTTTGTCAAACGAACATTAATGGTACTAAATTCGAATATTACAGATTAGGCGGAGATAATTTGGGATCCAAACATCGCCACCTGAGTGGAAGTAATTCGAAGGAAACGCAAATAAAGCCATAAAGCAATCCACAGAATAACATTGCTTTTTTATATCCCATCCCTACAATAGAGGGTACGCTATTTGTTCATACAAATCCGGAAAAATAAACAGATATTAAAGGCTGCCGGCCGACCGCGTTTCCCGCCTCGCACATTAGAGTGCCCAAAAATGTACCATTCTTATTCAAATATTTCCGGCAATTTGTTTGTCCCATCGTTTTCAAAGGTAGGAAATAAGTTATGAAGAGGAGTACAGTTTTTGAACAACACCTACGAAAGTAATAAATAACCTTCTTTATTTACCTTACTGCTACTTACCTAAAGTGAGAGCATCAATCTTAAAATTAATATCATTCCTATTTTGAGATATAAGTGTAATTATTATGTTATAAGTATTAGAAACATTAATTAAATTAAAATCTTTTTCTTACACTAAATACGTTTTAGTTATATGTCTCAGTTTATTCGTTTCTTCACTAATCCACAGCCAGAAACGATCATCCAAATTATTTTCACACAAAATGGAAATCCACAAATTACTTTATCAAAACAAAACCTAAGCCATTACGAATTATTACAATGTAAGTGCACTTAACGCCTGCTTAGCAAACGTTGGGTGTATTTTGTAAAATAACAATTTGCACATACATTGAATTCTCTTGGCACCTCTCCGAGGCTCGCGTGCCTCGCTGGAGGACTCAATACCACTCCAACATACCACGGTGCCAACTGAGCAAAAATTAAATTCCTCAAGCAGGACGATAAATTATTGAAAATGCGCCGTTTTTGTTCTATTATTGCAAGAAGAAAGTATTGGACTAACAATGCAGTGGTTCTAATATCGATATTTAGTAAAATATTGTACTGACTGAATTTGCATATAAAGTAGGTTAATTTTTAATTGTATCCTACAATTCTTGTCATTATATAGATAAGTCACTTTTAAATCTTATGTAATTAATATCTGTTTCCCCGTAAACGTAACTAAAGCTAAATGACAATGATTTATGTACCTTTCAAATTCCGTTTCAATAAGACTTTTAGTAAAAATAAAATAACCTTGGCACAAGTGGCTAAAACTGGGTTATTATTGGCTATTAATAAAATTATAATAACCAATTAGTCTAGTTATGTGTTATTTGCAAAATTTACCTTCAGGTACTTTTCGAACATTTAACTATCGACCGATTTCATCTTAATTAGCATCTTATAAATATTTATAATTAGGAGAACCATTCTCGATACAATTTGAACATTGTTATTATTTTCTTTGAAAGGATTACTTTGTATAAAGTTAACACTGAAACAAAACAATTTACAGAGTATATTTTAAAGGTGAAAATTAATAAACTTGGTATAATTATTATTAGTTTATCTACCTTTTTGTGGTTATTACCCTTATAGTATTTGTATTTTCAAATAAATTGTTTATGTTTATACAATATACACAATATTCTAGTCTGATATTAACTAAGTTTTCGTTTCCAAGTGTCTATCAACTGTTGTAACCAATTTTCCGGTATTCCACAATCATAATGACTCATCATTAAAAGAAAACCAAACATATCACCTAAAAATGTACTAAAAGTATATATAGCCGTATAAAACAGAAAGGGTGTATAATACGAAAACCTTTATCGGATAAAAAGGGTAAGAGGTAGAAATTGGTGTCCGCCATGTGGAGTGTTTGCTAAGCGACACGCGTCCCACTCGACGTAATTCCTGTAAGGACTGTGATGTTAAATGTATTGGTATTCACTGAAACAAATTAATCTATATTAGTAATATGTACCTTATATATATTTTAGTATTTGTTTTAATGCGAATATATTTGGTAACTAAGGCAGTTTAAAAATTTTCACGGATTTAAAACGTGAATGTAAAATCTGCACGCTCGCCGAGAAATGTGCGAAAATTTGGTAAAATTAAGATTTGTTTTTTATTGTCTGTTCAAAGATTGTTTTTGATTATAAGCGATAGTATAACATAAGTATTTGTTGCATTGGTATATTGAAATCAACCTATACTCTCAATTATTAAAAGTTATGGCTCAAACCATAAAGTGTCACAATGTAGAGCAAGTAAAATGTATGTATCGTATAATATATAAATTGTATCAAGTATTTTCTTTCATGAAATAAACAGTGACACTTTGTTACGAATCGAGATTAAATAAATATATCATAAATGTCGTGCGTTCTACAAAAAAAATTATGTCACCCCATTTGCTTTTTTAATAATTCGTACGAGTATTATGTTTTCCAAAAGGGGAATGTGATTTATAAAGCTAAGCCCAAATCCGGCTGTTATAATAAAAATACTGAACCTACAATATTTATTTATACAGGAATGTTTGCCCTAATGGCCCGAATGCTACGCGGTCTAATTAATTAGGCAACAACGATTAAAAATTTAAAATGTAATTGTGTTTTAGTACGCACAGGTCAATTCATGGGGGCAACTTCGTTAGTTTCGCCATTAATATTTTTTATGAAATAATATTGGATAACTTTAATAAAATCTTTAATCAATTAAAACAGTATTTAACCTCATTCATAACAACTATAATAATTAATATCACAGGCACATGCCAAAAGGTTACCAAATTCTTCAGGTTGTATTTAAGATAAAATAGAAATACAACTGATAAAATAGTCCTAACATCGGTGAAGAGTTCTATTTAGAATTTTAATCCGCCGTAAAAGTGCCAGAAAATAAAAATAAAACATCATTCTTCTCCCCGTTAACTGCAAAAACAAGCCCACGCTAATGCTTAACAGAGACCTCGTATTTCACTTAAATTCTGCGAGAGTATCGACTGAGAGGCGTTTATTAGAAAATTAATGTTCCCACCCAATGCATTAGATTTCGTGTTAAAGGTGGATCGACGGGGACTCTTTACGAGGATTTATGGCGTCCCTTGGTGGAATCGAGTTCAGTACTAGACAAATTAGCTGTCTCACGATTGACGAACGAGCGCGTCGGGTTGCAAGCCATATGGAACTTAATGGGCTGATTCCGATTTAATTATGACTGAAGTTCATTGGAAAACTAAAATTGCAATTGTAATGAAATTTTATGCAAGTTATTAATTGCTAACGTTAATAGGTATTTGTTTTGTCGGTGTTTATATTATAATATGTATATTGATTATTGTTTATTTAATTATGTATTGTTATTGACAGTTACTATTTGTTTATTTCATTAATATTTTATTCATTTGTTCTGAAACACCTATTTGATTTCTATTGCATATTTTTCTAATAAGTAGATTCCGTTTATAACGTGAAATTATGAAAAATCTTTATAATTTTCCATTTTCCGACGCAAAAAGCAGCTTCAACGCTCCAGTCTGAAATTGAATTAAATTCGTTTATTTTCTTCATAAACATCGTATAGAAATGCCTCGTTTAAAGTGTCAGTGGCAAGACAAAAGTTGAAGCGATCGCTAAGTGCTGTTGAGGAGTCACTGGGCAATGTCGGAAACAAAGCCACAACTTTCTCGGAACTGGCTGAATGGGAAATGTGCACGTGTTTTTATTTAACTTTCAAATTTTTATTATTTAGAATTTTCTGTGAAATTTGAATTAAAGGAGATTGTAGAATATGATAAATAGGGAAACAGTAGTTATTAATACCATACAAGTAGGTACATGGTTAGTAAGAGTTCTGATAATTCAGATACCATGCATACTTATAAAACTACATATTATGTCATAAAAGATTATTTGAAATTCTTTCGAAAAAAAGCTGTATGTGTATACTTTTAGTGTATTGTCAAAATGGTGCAAAGTGAAGGGGGGTTGATTGATTGAGTGGAAGAGTAATATATTTCAAGTTTACCCAGCTTAAGGGCTTGGTCTAGTAGCGCAAACAAATGCATCCTGTCATCCTATATGTAAATAATACAAATGTACTAAGGGAAAGTTGCTCCACTTAATTTTTAAAAATTAAATCATTCGTATAATTTAATATTCGTAATAAGTACCAAAAATGACAATTTGAAACAATTTTCGTGAAAATTACACCGGGTGATTTTTTTTTATCAGTACACAAAATTTGCGAATACTTTCTATTGATATCTTCAACTTCATGTTTATATAACTGATCAACTTTTACAAAGAAATTTGGACGAAATATAAAAAAAAATAAGCTTTCCATACAAAATTCATAACTCTATACATTTTTTTCGACCTAAGTTTCTTAGTGAAAGTTGTTCAGTTTAACTAATAAAACGGATAAACAAATTTTGTATTTAATAAAAAAAATGTAATGTTTGTGTTAAAAAATTATAAAATAGAAAAATACGCAAATGAAAACAAAAGATATTTATTTCTGACTAGCTTCCGCCCGCGACTCCGTCCGCGCGGATGTCAGTCTTCGCGTCTTCTACAGATTTATTATATTATGTATAATATATAGATTTATATTGATAAACCTAATAAATCTTTTGCTAGCATTCTGATGCTTTATCGGTTGCACTGGATTTATCTCTCTTTTTTCAATCGCTTGAATGATATAGGATGGGTCCTTGATGGGCATCGAATGCTGAAGTCTCGAATCAATCAATTCTGACAGTAGGCAATTTATGTAAAATCCAATAATGGTCCATCATTTTATTTTGCCTAAACGTTACATACTTTTTTATATATTCTATTTTATATATTCTATTTTTAACGAATGATTCACTCCAGTCCAAACAGCAAATAAGCAGACTTCTGCTTCTGCAACGTTTAGTTGTCCCTGAATTTGGAAAAAATAGTCAGGATTCTTATCTATGACAAAAGTGTTATTTTTTGCATTGTATTTCAAATATTAAATTTTTTTTTAACCGCATCTTCCGCATTCATGTCTTTTGCCGGAATTAGACATTTAACTTCTACTAGTCCCATTTTCCCTTTTTGATATGGGAGTGTATAAAGTAAATTTTTTAGATATTTCTCGTTATACTTTTAAAAAGTTATCATTGTCATTTTGCTCATTAGGTAAAGTAATTTCGATATCAGTTTTAAGTTTTTTGATACCTGCAATAATAATGTCATAATCGCCTGCACATACTTATCGATTACACCATGTATACAATCCACCATCCACATTCATAATGTTTTCCTGTCCTCCTCTCCTTTACGCTACCACTGAAGGATGTTTCATTGTTATCAGCAAATTTTCACCACTGTTGTCGATTATTTGTTTTTCATTTTTAATCAGCAATTGGGAATCATCAGTTTTGTTTTTTGCAGATTGGTGATGTACCCTAACAATACGTCGAAAAGGGAAAGCATCAACGAATTATCGTTTTCGTCCTCTTTTTTTAGTCTTCGCGTCTCTGTTACTTCTGTTTGTTTAGTTCTCAACCCCACTGAATTTTGATGATGTGATGATAATCCATTCGTTTTAATATTGGTACTTAGAGTTGGTAGACTAAACTAGAAATGGTGGACTAAATTTGTCAGCGCGTCTGTAAGATCAGAATATAAAACCAACATCCTGTATTTAAGTTACAAAATTAATAATCAAACAACATGCCGCTACGTTGAAAATGACTAGAAGAAAAAATTAAAACACCTCGGATCAATTTTGTAGTAAACAAATCATTTTCCCCGTATGGGGATTTCCCCGGATGAACTTGGGAAGTTCAAGTTCTCAATACAAGTTTATATTATATTTCGTATTTCTCAAACGAAAAATAAACATTTTTGGAACTTCAAAAAAATTATACTTATTATAAGAAAATTTATGAGCTTACTTTAGTTTTAAAGAAATATACATCCCTTTACTGACACCCCGTAAAATAAAGAAATTGTTGCCAATCACCTTTGCAATCTATTTGGTTTCATTAACTTTATGTTCGAAGATAATTTTTTTTCTAGTAGTTACACACGTATTTTTTTCGTTTATTTTCCATATCGAAATCAAATGTTTAAAAATACGAATATTTGCACAAAACTAAGATAAAAATAATCAATTAACAAAAATATTATTAAATTTAATGAAGTAGAGCAACTTTCACTTCGGTATGAAGGAAAATCGAGCGTAGAGCACACGTCAGAACGCTCCGGCCCAAGGAGCGCGACTAAAGAAATTCGCTAGGATTTTTCCTTATTATTTTAAATATTTTTTTAATATTTAAAGAATTATCAAAATTCAAAAAAAAAATTTTTTAAAGGATTAATACTCATTGGTCTTCAACCAACTCGAATAAATTAATGGAAAAAATAACTTTTAGCAGTATTTATCAATCGATTTTGTAAGGCAAAAAATGGGAAATTTAATGAATTTATAACGCTCTAATTAAGAAAATCATAAGTTTTTCGGCAATTGTATTCAGCAGTTTTTAATAACGACTATATAAGGATAATAATGCGCTGATCAGATTGTGTAAATTGTAATCGGTTGCAACGTAGTGAGTGCACAAACTTAGCTCGAAATGATTTTGGGGGAAAGAGACTTATCTTGAAGGCCTGATTAAGGTAACATAAAGTAACTTTATAAATGTGAAAAAATTCACGCGCATTGCGTATATAACACTAATTGATAAACAAGAAAAAAAAATTCAGTTTATCATTTCATTAGCCGGGAAAAAATTGTCAAATAACTTGTTGAAAACGCAATTTTGCTAGACTGCAGCCTTAAGTGGAAAATTGCGAGAAAGTGAGATTTACGATAACTAAGTCATTCTTTAAATTTTTTGAAGCTGATTTTCATCTTTATTCTTTAGTTTATATGTGTGTATCAATAGAAGCGTAAATTCCAAACCCACACCTTTCATAAAAAATAGAATGAATACAATGCAAAATAACTTTCAAGCTGACCTTTTCTAAGCGGCTTAGCTATCTGAAAGGAATTCAGTCCGCAAAATAAAGACTGACAATAGTGCAGAACACAGGCATTGTTCACGCAACCTCTGAGCAAATAGATGTATTTAAAAATCTGTGGAATATTTCAGGGTAGGGCAGACTTGGGTATTTTTAATTCATCAAAACTGATAGAAAGCAAGATCATGAAGCTTCATTTGTGGTTTTTTTTTATTAATTACTATGCAGATAAGGCTAAGTATAAAGCTCATATTCTTTCAAAATTTCATACCTGTCGTCAATTAATATAAATGAAGCTACAAACCAGTAAGATAGACTACTCATAATAATTATTTTGGTCGACATTTTTAACGTAAATTTCGTACTATCTCAAATAGAGAATATCGTTTTCCATTATCCTTACACGTTACGCAATGGTCAGTAACAAAAATGATATAAGTAACAGGTTAGCTGGCAATAACCTTGTATGCATCGTGAAGACAATCACCTGCATACTTAGTCGACGCACCCAGGACGTGAGTTATCGAGGGAGCCACGGAGGAAGGTCGACTCGTCACGTCTTAGGTTAAGGACAGAAGGGCCAGTTGATTTCATATTCGACCTTTATTTTGTGGAAACAGCAACTTTTGAAAAGATTTATTTTAAATTCGAAAGATATCGATTCAAAAATTAAACATTTGTTAGTTATTAGACGATAGAAAGTATGGTAGCGGTAAGGTTAAGTTAAAGGAAATATGTAGGTATATATCGCAAATGAAGTAGGTACATATTTAGAAACAGAACAGCCTATGGGTATTGTTGAAATTTTACAGGATCTTCTATTTTATATTTATTTGAATAAACTTATTACATACTTTGAAATGTTTTATTTTTTCATTTTTACCCAAATATTGAATAATATAACAAAATCTACATCTCTTAAAAATGGGATTTATTAGACTAATAATATTTTGCAAACCGTGAATGTAAATATAACCACGCAATAAACGTAGCAACATTACCTCTTTTTCAACCGTAATAATATTATTCAGTTAATTACCAGACATGAATTATGAGATTTTCAGGTTTATTTTACTAGCATTATCATATTTTTCTCATTAAATTTGCTACTTTTCAACCTTAATTGCATTAATATATTAAAGAATGAGGTAAGTTTTAGAATAAACCTGTTTATGTGATTACGTGCATTGAATAATTGATAAAATAAAGTCCTTTTTAGGTATGATAAAAATATATATGCAAACGAAAAAATAAATCTTCAAACTTATATTTTTATTTAAATAAAAATTTCCTGCAAACTTAGTTTGCTGCAAATATAAAGGTCGAGCATGTAACAAATCGTCGGAGGCTTGTCTTAATAACAAACCGTGATCTAGTGTTATGGAATAATACATTTACATAACTGATGACTAATTAGCCCTTTCTATATTCAGATATACTTGGTATTTAATTTTAATAATAATGAATATGATATTATCTGTTATCAAATGTTATATTTACTAATGTGATTTTCGTTATAATTAGTCAAATTGTAGTATATGAATGTACTAAAATTTGACTAATTCGTTCGTGTCAGCTGCTGCCGTAGGACGTCCACTGCTGGACAACTGGAACGGTCACCGGCGCGGCGGCCTGCATCCAGCGGCTCCCTGCCACTCGGACCAGGTCGTCTGTCCACCTTATGAGAGATCGTCCCACATTTCGTCACCCAGTACGTGGTCTCCATTGACTAATTAACTGTAAATAAACAAAAACTATCATTAGATATCAAAAGACCTAGTATAAAGACAAATAATAAAGAAAGAAAACTTTAAAAACGAAGCGGGGTACCTATGCAAACAACGTGTTTTTATTAGGTAATAGAAGCTATGAAACAATGAGGTTTATTAGCCTCCCCAAATAAAGGCAGAGTTTAATCTTAAAGTCCTTCCTGAAGAAACGGTTTTTTAGGAAAGTACCTTAATTAATAAGATGTTAGGGCTGTTTAGACGCGAGTAATGTTTGAAGTACGACAGGAGCGTTCGTTAGGAAAATGAGGGGAATGAACTGACACGGAAAAATACCCTTGGCAATTTATTCGACACCTATCCGAAAGTAAGTGACCCAGAGAAAGATTAATCAGGTTAAGAAAAAAGTATGAAACGTGAATGTAGAGCGAGGTTGATGAAGATTCGATTAAATTAATTAACCTAATTGCAGTTTTTAATAAAGGTAATAGCGATGCGAGGTTTAGCGCAATGTATCTTTGCAAATTATTCCTCGTCATAATATAGAAGTGTATTAATAATTGTGAATGAAGTTTTCACTGCGAAATGATGAAATGTATTCCAAAGATTTTTTATCTTTTTATTTCCACGTTCTTGTTTATGTTATGATTATTATGGGTCGTATGAATGAACATTAATAATAATATAAGCGAATAATTTTTAAATTACGAAAATAAAAACATATTTTTTTAATTAAGTTTGTTATGAAGAAGATTTTATAATTCATTTTATGATCAGAATATATGAGTAAACTGCTGTGTGTCCTGTTGTATATCGAATTCATTTATAAGTTTCCACTGGGGATCGAATCCAAGATCACTCATTAGATAATCCATTGTTCATTATAGGAACCGGTAAAATATTTCTTAAGCAAAAATACGAAGAGTTGTTTGTATCTTCCACATAACACAAACCCATTTTCATTTCCAATAATAGCAAATAGTTCGTCTATCAGACAATAAAAATATGGTAATTTTACGAAGTGTCATTTTGTACCGCTAGTGTCGAGTCCCAAACGAAAGTGATAAATTTGTCAGGTAGCTGTGCGTGTTCAGAATCCGCGTCTGTGCAAATCATCCGAAATATTGTATGAGATTGAAATGTGCGGCTTCGAGGGAAATTACGCACTACAGTGTCATGAGGGACGCTACGTTCCATTAGGGTTGCGACCCCCCGATATATTATGAATAACAGATGTTTTTACATTCGTGATGCAATTTGCGTTGTATTGAAAACAATTCGTCATGCTTTGCCTTTGATTGATTCGGATTTCGGGACGAAATGGAAATTTAATAAGGAGTGTATAATGTTAAATCATTTTTATGGAGCAGAAAATGGATACAGACCATGAGGAAACTATTGCTAAAAAACAAATAATGATATTTAAATAATATTACAAATACGTATTTACAAATTGCTCTCAAGCTATATTGTAAGAAGTAGGTACACAAAACAATTGTGTCACAATGATACTATAGCTTCATAAAATAAACTGTTAAAGCAGCGTCACTTTAAAGTAGGCGACTCGTACGACATTATTCTTTTTAGCGCTGATATATCGCCGGCTCTTTGTCTACGATGTCCGTATGTTGCTCACTTGGACAAATTGTCGACTACATGTGTTTTTTATTAGATGCCTGTTTAGCTTTGTGTTGATGTCTTTTACAATCTGAGTGAAATAGTTTTATTGGATGTAATTGAACGTTTTACATACAGTTGACGGTTTTTATAAAGAAAATAAATAAGCACAATAGTTCAAGTTATGTGTATGAACAACTTATATTAACATGCCAACGTACGTACTCGAATATCTTCAAATGAAAATATAAGTACCTAATATAAGTATTCTATTTGCTTTTTTTTGAAGTGAAACTTCTTTATCGGGGTTGGACAAAAATTTAGTGTAACATTTTTGCGTTACGCCGTACGCGTGACATTTTTGCGTTACGCCGTACGCGTGACATTTTTGCGTTACGCCGTACGCGTGACATTTTTGCGTTACGCCATACTCGTGACATTTTTAAGGTCATAAAGAAGTTTCACTTCTTACGTGTGTACTCTAGTACACGCATACATTTTTTTTTATTAATTGAATGCGATTAGCGAAAGCTCACTTTTTCTAACCGACATTTATGTATTTCAAATGAACTGTGCTCTTGTTTATTTTTTAATGGTTTTTAAATTTCCTTCTAAATTAACATTAAATTTCCCAGTCAAGTTAATCCACACAATGTACCACGTGCAATATATATTCGTAGATTGTCACTGCATTTAGCTCAGCCAGTTTATAATTAAAGCGGTACCTGTTTAGATTGAACTGTGTTATTCTAATTAAGTCTGGGTCTATTACCTAATTTAGGAACCGAGATTGCCCGCCGGGAACACTGTCGCATTTGGCAGCGCTGCCGCTGAAAGCGCATAAATACTCATTCGCTTTACAAATTGCTTTTAAAATATGTTTAATAGAACTTACTTGATGCTACTGTTTTTATCGTGGATAGTGGTGATACTTATGGATGATCCTTCATTCTTATTTACGTTATTAAATGTCTGTTTCGTTATTCCAGTAAATATTCCTAAAGAGTTAGATCGCAGTATACAATTAAATGTACAATAACCAAATGAAATATTGCGTTTGCCCAAGGGACAAATAAAAGCGAAAGAAAAATTATCCCATCAAGGTTATATTTAAGGTACAAATCCCAAATGTATCAAAAATGAATGCAGAATTTATTGGTGAAGTGTTACGTCACAAAACAGCGTTTGGCTCGAAGGCAGCACTATATAAGTTTGAAAGTAGATTGCTTCTGACCAAATGCACTTGGCAGAACATTTGCTGACCGAAACACGGAATGCATAAGGAATTATTTTCGTATGGATTTTAGACAAAATAAATATTAGCATGTCAATACCAATATATTGGAAAGTAAAATTGTATATTTATAATTTTTGTAGTAGGTTTCATAATATTATGAGCACATTATTATTGTTTTACTTTCAATAAAAAAATAAAAGAAAATGTAAGAAGTCTAATACAAAATGAGTAGGTAAACTACAAATTACTGAAATATTTTTGTGAAGGTCCAAAGGTATCCCAAATATGCTGCCAAAAAATAGTTCCCCGACAAACATTCTGTGGAAAATTGTTCTAACAGCGTTACAGAAATAAATTGTGCTTACGATACATCTAGCTTTATTGTTGCTGAAAGTCTCGGGCGAAGCATTATTCAGTTTTATGTTTACTATGAAATTATTAGTCGACAGCGAGGAGCGCGGGTTGTTAACGACATTACATGCTAGCATAACTTCATTGTTTCACTCATGTCAGTGATACGCAGAACGGATTTGTTGTGGGGAATTTTGTTACGTTTTATAAGTAAGGACGCGAGTTCTAAAATTTAATATTGGCTGCTTTAAATGCGGATGCAAACGAGATTCATGCATCGCGGTGATGAGCGTAATGTGTTTTATTCCTGAAGTAGGAGTAGCATTAATTCCATTTTTGTACTGAATTCATTCGTCGAAGGAGTTTGTAATAAAAAAGTATAGCTATACTCGTGCTCGTGATGGTTTTTGGTAGATGACATTATTGTCATTTCATTTTGTCCAAATTTTAGTTAAAGTAAAAATTGTTATGATTTTCAACAACAATGTTAGTTTACAAAGAACCTGAAGAGTCTTTAACCAACAAAGTGTTATATTATGGAATATTATTTATCATAACTGTGTACATGGCGAAATTTCTAAAGTTCATCGTAGGTCAACGTTTGGATTGTCCATTCTTAAGAGAAGGTCTACGGGTCTGCAACATTGCACCAAATTTTAATCCTTTTAATAAACCTGAAGGAAACAACGAAGAGAGGAAACACAAAAAGCGCCAAAGAAGAAAACGGCACAACATTCGAGTATTACAAGATCAATGGTCGACTGACAAACCATGTTACATACGCGAGATTGAAGATAATCAATAACTCTGCTTAACATTTTGAGTGTTATATTTTCCTCGTAAAGAATAAATAAAACTCATAATATTGTGTCGTAAAAGTTTATCAAGCAATTAAAAGTTTAGTAAACGCGAGTTTAGCAAATTTTAAGTGATCTCGAAAATGATGCGTCATTGTTGTGAGAGAGATTCTCTTCAAGTATTTCTTTTTCGCGAATACCTGATTTTGCAAGTTTCTTTTACCCGCCAACTTTTCACAGCCTTCAGCTTTTCCGTCGCGAAATGACTTGTTCATTTTATAAAGTTAGACAATGCTGTTTTATGGACAATAACGTAAAGATGAGAAACGTTTTATTCAAGCGACAAAATTATTGCTTGTATTGCTTATTTAAATGACAGAACTTATCTTTAAATATCAGTGAAAAAGATGGATATTTTCTTATATACAAAAATGAATCGCAAAATGTGTTGGTAAGCGCATAACTCGAGAACGGCTGAACAGATATCGATAATTCTTTTTTTATTATATTCCTTGAAGTACGAGGATGGTTCTTATGTAGAGAAAACATAAACATGTACCACGGGCGAAGCCGGGGCCGCTAGTACCCAATAATTTTATTGGAAACTTTTAGCAGCCAGTTTCAATAATTATACGCCGATATAAGGAATAGGAAGGCGGGATTCATTAATAGTATTTGAATAACGTAAGACTACGTACGTTCTTCTCCGGCTTCCCCCGTGGTACATATTTACTTTTGCGGGATTAAAATATAGCCTATACGGATTCGGAAGAATCCCTCTAAGTAATGGTAAAAGAAATTTTGAAATTAGTCCAGTAGTTTTAGAGCCTATTCATTACAAACATACAAAAATACAAAGGTTTCTTCTTTATAATATTAGTATAGATTTAGGGCCAAATATCTCTACGTAATTACTATATTGCACATAATTTCTTGTACTTGTTTGTATAAAGGGACGGGCGTAGTTAGTTTGAGCATTGCTACACCTTAAATGTGCCCGTTATTCTGTAATTTGTAAATACCAAACATATTCATGTTCCTAGTACACAATTACTTATAATGTCGTAACTCGATTCTTAATGATGCTATTATCAACTTAAAATATGCTTGTTCATGTTTAAAATTAAAAATGAATAATAAACAAAACAAAACCAACAAAGTACCCCTACAAATATATTACAATGCAATTTTGTCACGAGAAAGAAGGCACATTAAGGAACTCCGCTTAAACGCAAAACTCGCTTAAAGTTAAAATGCAATGTAAATGCATTCATTTCAAACTATGTTAAACTTACATCTACAAAAAGTTCGCGATATGATCAAGAACTTGTGTAGAAGTAAATTTTAAAAGAGCATTTATTACGTTCTAAATACTCACAAGTTTTCATGGTTGGAACAGTTTAAACTGTGACCACAAAGCAAGATTTAAGCGCTCGGGAGGTATACCGAGTTGAAGAAACGAGCCGTACTTAATTGCACCGTACTATTTTGCGGAACGTTACTTAGGATAATTAACCCCAACTAAGAAATGAAAATGAGAACGTGCAGCGCGAAAGCAAAATTGTGTAGTTCGAGAATTGTGTGCATTTGAAGTCGCTCTTTTACTGATTGTGACTTCAATAATCTTATATATAAAAATGAATCGCAAAATGTGTTGGTAAGCGCATAACTCGAGAACGGCTGAACCGATTTCGATAATTCTTTTTTTATTATATTCCTTGAAGTACGAGGATGGTTCTTATGTGGAGAAAACGTAAACATGTACCACGGGCGAAGCCGGGGCGGACCGCTAGTGATTTTATAAAACTGGCAATCTTTATGCAGTGAAAAAATAACTTACTTTAGTTTCATTACCTGAAACATTTTCGGGATTAGGTTAATTGCATGCTTGAATGTACATTGTACACATTAACATTTTCATTAGTATTATTTATTAGCTTCCCGACCACCTTTCATACATATTTAAATAATTACAAACTAATCGATAATGATCTTATTTCTTGATCCATAAAAGATTTGATAGCTATATTCTACAAATTCGTTGGTTGAATAACATTGTAGCAATCCGTAAATAAACTATAAAGATTTGTTATCTACGTTACTAAATTGACTTTAAATTTATACGAAATTGTGCCGTCAATTATTTTAAAATATTTGTTGGGAGACCATTAGCCAGTAACAAGCTAAACTTGTGTCGAGTGTCTGTGACAGACAAGAAATTGCGGTCGCCGTGATAGCGCGACCACTGCTGTGTGTGACATCGCCAATATTTCGATTATTGTACGATAGCAGAAGGCTTATATCTTCTTCTCTATATGTATATGTGCTAGCGGTCCGCCCCGGCTTCGCCCGTGGTACATGTTTATGTTTTCTCTCCGTAAGAACCATCCTCGTAGTTACTTCAAGGAATATTTTTAGTAGGTCTGAGAATCGGTCAACATCTATTTTTCATACCCTAAGTGATAAAAGTAAGTGATAAGATGCAGAAATAAAAGGTTAAGACATTTATAATAAATACCTTTTAATATTGTATAAATTATGTCATTATGGTAGAGCTGCTAAAATTAGAATAGAGGTAATACTGGGAGCAAATAAACCGATATATTACACAATTTTAAAATATTACCTGTTTGTTTAAACTCAAGAATCGTGCAATCTCTCTCTTTTTGTGGATTATTTATTTGTTGATGCCCTGTGATTTCATTTTAAAGGGTATTGATTTTATTTGTTCGTCTTGAAACATTTTTTATAACGCTAGTTTTTATTGTGACCAATTTACTTCTTTTATAAGATTATTCGACGATTATTCTGAAAACTAAAAATAACCATATTTCTCAAAAATAAAGGTAATATATTCAGAAGATCCGTTTAATGATATTCAAACTCAACGTCGAATACTATAAAGCGTCCCCATTATGATAGTGCATATGCAATTTGAACTTATTTGCATATCGCTCTGAAGTTCACTGTCGAAGACTATTATAGCCCGGTAATGGCGGCAGTAGGAATCACTTTTGATGACATATTTTGAATAGTTCTGAGCATATTATCTTCTACGAAAATTTACTTGTAGATTTTAAAATCTTTTCTTTTTCGAGAATTTATTTAAGTTATACAGATTTTTGAAGTGAAACGTCTTTAGGCGCGTTGAGAGTAAAATTTAAAGGGCGCGTCATGGCAATACCATCACGTCATGTAGTAAGGCAAAGATTTGCTCTTTCTATCTTTCTATTAGAATGCGATAATGTAAAAATATCTTTATTGAATCTAGGTAAAGATATTAAAACATAATGCCAAAGAAAATATTCTTATTTCCACCCAACGATTTGTGCTACGCTTCAAAAACCGAAGGCGTTCTAAACGCAAAGACAATCTTGATGGGTTTTACTCGTAAGAACCTTAGATCACTGAGTGGAATAAGCCAATAAGTGCATTGAAACGAAAGAGGAAATTCAATTAACGGTTGCCTAATTTAAGGTGTGTTTAACCTTTGTAATGAACTTTACTAGGCTTCCATTTTTTACTTATAATATAACTAGCTTTCCGCCCGCGGCGTCGCCCGCGTTTTCAGAGAAAACCCCGCATAGTTCCCTTTCCCGTGGGATTTCCGGGATAAAACCTATCCTCTCAAGTTGGATCGAACTGCACATGGTGTGCGAATTTTATTATAATCGGTTAAGGAGTCCATTGAGGACAAACATTTTGACACGAGATTTATATATATTAAGATAATAATAAAGAGTATGTTATGTTCGTAACGTTGTTTTCAGCGCGTGGAATTCATAAGCTGTTTTTTTTTCTTGGAAAATAAAATGTTTTCCAATTTTATTCAGTTCGTGAACTTTGAATAGTATATAAGGTATTGGATAAATGAGATTGGAGTTATTGACCTCTTCTTTCTTCATCTTTACCTCCCGATGTATTTTATAACTCACATAAATATCATATTAGTATTTCATAACATACATGTGCCCTTAATAGAACGTTACTCTCAGTAACTCATAATAATATACAGAGACATATTGGTTACTCTATATCAATTAGCAAACCCGAAAACGCATAGAATTTCATCAATCAATAAATCTAAACTATTAACTGGTTTATGTTACGGAGTAAGTGATTTGTTAGCTCTTGGGAAATCTGGTTTATGTAAATGAAGAAATAACACCGTTTAGCATAGTGCCAAATTCAAGAATATCTACTAAACGATTAGTAAAGTAAAACATGATTTGAATTATGATAAATCTTTCAAGTGTTCATGTGTGGTTATGTTATAAACGATTTAATAGTAAATTAATAGTAAGATTTTTAAAAGATTTAACTTGTCGTAAGTACTTTACTTGTACGACTTATTATTTTGATCAATACTTATACTACTTTAGGATTTAATCATCTTCATTATTAATCAATTTTTATGTTGGTATAACTAATTAATTAAGAGTGTTTGAGCAATATTTCAATGCAAAAACTCATTATTCAAAAAGTCGTATATATAAAATGTCCATCATTCAGAAATGTGGATATTCAAATTAATAAAACAAGACCAGGGAAATAATCTCATTCTGACAGGAAAATCTTCGATAACAAAATATGCCAACCAACCACAAAGACGCTTATTTTTATCTAAATTTCCCTTAGAAATTGGATATTATGTCGAAGGTATATTATATATATGGAAGTACGTAGAAATGTAATCAACACATGAACAAGTCAAACGCATTGCAACTGAACTTGAAATTCCCACACATTAATACCAAAACGTAATTAGACGTTTTAATTAAGCCGCTTATTGCAGTGTTCGGCATCCGAACATGTCTCTTTGTCACAATGATCTAGTGCATATTGATTGAATAGCTTCTGTACAATGCATAATTAATACAGTCGTTACTAATCAATTATTTAAGCTCTATAAAAGATACTGATCAGTAATTGCAGTCGCGCTTCAATCAAAGCAAGAATTCCCTATAAAAACTACTCTGGAATCCATTAAATTCCATGTAAATAAGAAATAACTAGGCGATGTATGGGCTCGACATAAAATATTCATGTATTTTATAGTCGGTAAGGAAACATTGCCTTCAACATAATATCAGACTTGTCCGACAGAATATTGCTATAATAAATCCTGCGTTAGATACAGGGAGGAGAAAATATAAATAAAACACAGTTGTTTTGACATTTTGCAAAAGCGGGCCCTATTTCTGCAGAGTCACAGCTGTCTCGCGATATTAAAATGTATGCTAACTTGACTCTCTAATGACCACAAGATTTAAATCTGAAGGCACACTTTTGTTTTATCGCCGGACTTTAAATAAGAAAACTTTCTTTGTTTCATTGTATTGTTCGCGAAACATTTTTGAGCGAAAAATAAAATATCTAAAATATTTTATGATAGATAAAAACAAAAACACATAAACTTGTGACAAAGTTTTAAGTTTTTAAAGGTATTCCAGTGAGATTTTATGATTTACGTTTTCTTTTAGGAGAAGCGTTTTATATCGGGTATTAAGTTATTTTATGAATTCGCTACACATTTTCCTGCATTATTTGATAAAACACAAGCATTTACGACCTGTTTCGTTATAAAACATAATTGACCATGAACAATTTTATCAAGTTATTAAAAAGAGGATGACCCGACAAAAGCGTGTAATATACAAACAAAAGTACACTTCTGCAGTGGAGTAGCGATCGATCGTAGATACTGTGTTCTTGTCAAGTGTTTTATTGGCCAATACACAATTTTCCAATTCGTGTGTTAGCACTTTCATATATTACGAAGCGTAACTCTGCGTGTTGCGAGTGGGCTACAAATCACGACTATTGTACTGCATTCGTAGACTGTTAAAATGCTGCCGAAACAACGTAAAATGTTGTTTGAGGAACTTTACTTAATATCAGACACCTTGTTATTTCTTCTTTATCTGGTAATTTATATTCATTGTATATCATAAAATCTACGGTTATAATATCAATAGTGTTTATTGTTTTCACTTCAATACCTTTCACTACAAAACACCATTCATTATTAAATAACGATCTACTATTCTAATTTTGATGAATAATCATAGTCGAATCGGGATTCAAGCACGACTAGCTGCTAGATACGCTAGACTACCTACTCATAGTTCATTACCGGAGTTATTTATCCCGTCACAAGCTACCCCGTCACCTCTACCTCGAATACATTTTGACAGACGAACAGCCATTAGTTATATCCATTGATTTCCTCAGTCTGCCGTACCATTGAAGCCCCCGATTGCAATTCCAGTCCGAACATGAAAAGTCAACTTTTATTTATAGCTACCGTGTAATGAAAACACTCACAATAGCTCCCATTTATATTTCGGATTTCACTCTTCCCACTGAATAGAATTTATTTGAAAATCCGTAAACATGATGTCAACTGCTCCCGTGAAAGTTTTTTCATTAGCGCAGTTTCATAGTTTCCACGTGATTAAAGTTAATAATGTATGTGTTAATAATTAATGCTTACAAAGCGCTTGAAGCCCTGTATTTATATTCAAATTTTAAAGCGGGTCTGTACAGGTTTATGATATAGTTATTTCAAGATGAAATAAAGCTGCCTCTTTGAATACAGTTCGCTGAATAGAACTACTGAAAATATAAGTTGTTTATACGTTTATAAAAGTTCTAATTTGAGAACTATTTTACATATTTCAGTAGTTTTAACAAATTTATGTTTATATTTCAATAACCACAACTGTGAAAAGTATCTAAACATATAAATTATTTTTACAAATTTGAAGTATTTTTATTTATGTAGCTTTTTATTATCTCTCCTCAATTTTAATTTATGTCGTTGGTGTAATTAAATTTGTAATTATAATTAAAAAGTGGAAACATAATTGTTAAAAAAAAACCTCCGTAAACGAAATGAACATTTAATTTTCAACGCGTTCCTAAGAAAAGCGTTTACAACAAAAGTACACTTGGGAATTACCGGTTTCCGTAAAGTGGAAAGTATGGACAGCGAGTTAGTTGGACGATTTTGAGCCTTTGTGCGTTGTGTTAGAGTGCATGGTGTTGTGCTGACACTAGAGTACACTCGCATACAGCGCCTACGGTGTAGAGGGCCCTTGGTGACGGATGTGGTAGTTTTTTCTCTTTACACAATGGACGATTTCCTAGTTCTGCGACTTGCGTTGAAGGTACGTTGAACTTCAACATTCTTTCTGTAAGCTGTATTCAAAGAAGTCTTTATTCATTCATGTTTTTATTCATTTTTTGAAGTTCAAAATGCGAACTTTACTCGTAAGCACTCAGATATGTATATTATGTAACCGTCACATCAAATATTAAATCAAAATAAATCTTATTTGTATATGGTTTCAATTAGTTAATACTGTATTCAGAACTGTGAGACATTTATAAAGAACTCTATTTTTTATTAAATACAGAAATTACGACAAATAAATGAACTGTTTACTTATATGTATATAAACAAATACTTATTCATAATAACAATTCATCAAAATTTTTAATTATAATAAATTATTTCAACGATAGCAATAGCTGGTTATTTTCACTCTCTAATAAGCAAGCAATTAACGGGCATAATAAAATACATTTCTCTCATCCTGTCACAGAATATAAAACATGATTAAAATTAAAACAATGAGTTTATTACCGTCGTTTCACGATTCGCGTCGTGCTACGTATAATGAATGCTACATACGCTTTTAGACACGAAACACGAAATTATACGTATTATTCTCAAACGAATACACAAATTGTTTCAAAGCTTTTAAAGTGAAAGAACAAAAGCTCTAAAAAGGAATACTTGAAGCAAACTTACCGTTCCGGAGTCCGGACGCTCGTTTAAGAATGCGTGCTGTCAGGACTTTTATGGCCTAATATAAAAATCAACATTTCACACTTTTCGCTCCCTTGTCTTTGTTTTGGTGTAAATTTTAAACTTTCCCGGAACTTTTAGTGCTTTCCTCTGATTTTCTTACTTTTTTTCACAGCTCTATGTTTTCGTAATAGTAAGAGATTCCATGAATACTCTTGAACAATTGTCGCGAATAAACTTTTTTTTTTTAATGCCAGCCTTTTAATTTTAAATACATTTATTTTTAGGTATCCAAATGCTACAAGCTTATAATTGAGTAGGAGAGAATTTGCGCAAAATTACGTTTTCCATATAATAAGTAAATAATTCCCATTGGGTTCTAGTAAGTGCAGTGTAGCAACCACTCCAACTTTATCTCCCATGTGCCATCTTACTAACAGTGTTAGGTCGACCCTTGCGATCGCTTAACGAAGATAGAAGTCAATTTGCAACCTGAATATTAGGTAATAATGGGGCATTTCAATGCGTCAATACATCTGAAAAACAAAATACAAGGTTAATGTTAACTAACGAACAGAAATACTGTTCGTTATTGCGTTATTGTGGTTATATCTTTGTATACAAATGTAACCAATTTTTCATTAAACAGTCACACAACTTTCGTGTATACACGTATCCATGAAAATTAATTGGTCTAATTAATACAAAAACACAAGTAACCAACAAAGAACGAGTTTGTGTCAGAACACTCGAAACTCAAACATTTTCCTTTTACATTTTGTTTACGCATCACGCCGTTGCGCGATTTACCAGGGACGATTTAAACTTGCCCGTAATTGATTCGGCGTCATCCGGCTTACCTACATAGATACGGATTTGGCAAACCGTAACCCGACATATGTATCCGTCGTCGAGGCAGTTTGCCAATCCTCAGTATATTTGCAATGAAACAAGCAAAATTGTACCCTGTATGAACTCGGAGTGTACGCTTTTATTGCACATTTTAAAAATATATAGTTTACTTACCTTTAAATTGGTTTAGATCGGAGAAGTTTACAGCCGAAGTTTCACAAGAAATTCAACTATAATTCGATAACTTACATTAATAGGTTTTCTAACTTTCAATAGACAAATATTTTATATTGAGGACATAATATTTACATAGTCGTACAATTATACAAGCGGGCGAAAACAAGGCAGCCCTACAAGATTTATGTAATCCCTAAAACAAAAGTAAGATAGCACGTAATGAAATGATGCCTTAGATTGTTATTTCACTCCGGTCTCCCCTTGTGATTGTCACGAGTATTAAATAAACGAGAGCTAATTTTGACGAGGATGTGCCTTAAGATAGGAATACTTGAACATTTAATGAACAAAGTCGAACGACGCTTCGTTGATTTGAGTTCACTTTGCATACTATATGTATAGATATAATAAATGTTATTTTAAGATAATTATACCAATATCTTTATCTACAATAGGACAATCTATTTAGTTTTTTAATAACTTAAAATTAAAATCAGCATCAAAATTCCAAAAGCAGAAAGATAACTTGTGGATATTAATTAGATTAATGCAATTTTACGCGTGTAATTATGTAGTCACACTAACGAAAAAAAAACACATATTCATTAGTTATTTCGTTAAGTAATTATACCAACATTACATAAATATATTATATTTATTACTTACCGTATTATTACTACTATTTCTCTTCAAAATAAAGGAAATGATGATATTCGTGGACTGAATGATTGGAAGGTAAAGATATTATCGTAGTTAGTAAGAATCACGTTGCATATTGGTTTAGGGAATAGTCGTAGTCTGGAATCCAACTCTATCTATTTTCAGGAAGTAATTTTGTATTTAAATTACTCTTTGACAGTATAACATGCAAATTTACAAATATTTAATTCCTAAGCTTTTGAATCTGTTCCATAAACATTTAAGTAAAAGGTAAGTACCTTGATACATAATAAAGTAAAAAAAATCGGTTTAACATGGATTAAAATATCAATGCATGCATATATGCAATGAAAACCAAAATACTATTTTGTTAAAATATTTATTTTGTTTTCTGAATAATTTAATACGATAAAAAAATAATTCTCCTAAAACTTGTAACCAACTAAGCATTTTAACCTGAGAAATAATACAGCTTGTTATTTCAATTTCCCTGCCACAGTAGAACCACGTATTTATTTTCAGCCTCGTCGAATTTCGTATGCTTTTAAAGAAAATATTGATTGCATGCACTGCATCCGCTTCAATAAACAAAGGCCTATGAAAGGGAACTTCGAAAGGTAAGAAATGTTACGCTAAAAGCTGTTTCCAACTCAATCTCGATTCATGCCAATAGTTTCATATTCTTGTAGGCTCAAGACGCTTTTAGGTCACAAAAATGTATTTGGGTTACTAGAATACTTTACTCGTTAAATTATAATTTCGGTTGTTTTCTATTGATACTCTGTGTATACTTAAAATAAGCAAAAATTTATTTGTCTTTCAATTACCTAGAAATAATTATACATTGTCGTTTGAGAGAATTTTTAATCAAAATAGATTTCAAATAACATAGATTTATTATTTAAATTTGAAATAACATAGAAATCGCTTTGATAAAAAAGTTTATAGATATTGGAATAAAGCGTTGAAACTTTAAACATAGGTACACGTAAAGAATGTTTGCTAAAATATAAAAGCGGTTTACTATAATATTCCGATTTGATATACCTATTTCGATACAAAAGCAGAGCAATTTTATTAATGCGATATGGACGTGGGTTGTAGCCTCACATTCAGGCATTTCTATTTAGATAGCAGATCAATATCTAGATATATCTAGATAGCTTGTTTATTTAAGCTTTGCCTAACAGCATTGATATATGACTTTGTTTAGCTTTATGGCTATATTTCAATGTTGGAAAGCGTTCATGATAAAATTGTATGTATTAAAATGATTGCGTAACATTTGATTTATTTTTTGTGTTACTCCATTGTAAGTATATATCTCTTTGGAATTTTTGAATATTATATTTATGAAAAATATAACGGGATTATGTTTGAATATAAGCTCACGATTTTAAAACAGAAAGGTTTTTATAAAGATAATAGACTAGATTAAAATTATGAATAGAACAACAAAAATAAGAATAAAAGTTAAAAAGGTTGAAGGTGAACTGACTCACTACAAAATATCTAAAAAAACGTCTCAACTAAATCCTTTGTTTGAACTGTAACAAAGAAACACGGCATTAAATTTAAATCCTAGTATTGTTTGCTAGAAAAGACAGGTCACTTTGAATTAATAAGCTTGCTAGTTGTAATTAATGACCGGGTCTCGGCCTGTCATGTCGTTCCGTCGGAAGCTATGAACATGCGAGGGTATTTCCAAGAAAAACGGTTGAATACACAACACTTATTTATTACACTTCCTAAACCTTATGATATGTTGAACGTTCTAGTAGTTCTACTTGAACAGTCACCAAAAATATCATATTGCTGATTGTAATAGAGATAATAACATCGTCTGCTAGCGGACCCCGCTTCTACAAAAAGTGTTTTATACCGTTTTGTAGTTGACACGCAATCGTTTATAGATGGATAACTTACATGATTTAATTTTTATACGATGTAGGTAGATTTTGGAAGCCGGCAAGTGCTTATACATGTTTATTCATGACGTATACAAATATTACCTATCACTACATAGTATAAAACAAAGTCGCTTTTTCTGTCCCTATGTCCCTATGTATGTTTAAATCTTTAAAACTACGCAACGGATTTTGATGTGGTTTTTTGTAATAGATAGAGTGATTCAAGAGGAAGGTTTTAGTATATAATTTATTAGGTTTTAGACAAAGCGGGCGAAGCCGCGGGCGGAAAGCTAGTGTAATAATAAATTAGGTATACCTACTGGTACTCATGTCTAAAAAATCTTCAAATATAACTTATAAGTATAAGGCTTTAACTGACATATTTGAACATTCCTTTGATCGGTGTAAAAGTAAATTTGTTCCTAGAAATGATTATATAAATAAATGTAAATGATGTAGAGAATTTTGTATTGTTGGGGGCGATGTCATGAAAACTTTTTTTCATATCTTCTTAAGCTTTCAGAGTTTATGCTTTATAATAATAATGAATTGATTAAATCACTGTACATGTAGGTGCGTACGGACGTGTAATAATTTGTCTGCAAAAATGGTTTATTTCTTAGCTATTTTTTGTGCAGTATTCTTTTTCTGTTTTTCGAACTGTACAGATTAATTTCGTCGTGTTTTTCTTATTGTTTATAAGAAGTTTAAACCTAGCGCAGGAGTTTGAAAAATTGACGATGAAACCCCTTTTTAAAATTATAACAATTTTCTTATATCTATTATGAAAGTGTAATTTATACCTAATATATTGAAAAATAATTTAAATGTTTCCTCGTATATGTAAAAATATAAAACCATGTTACAGAAAGTGTGTTAAATGACTACTTAGTTGAAAAAAAAAAACAAACTAAAAATTAATTTTATAATGAGCACTGAATAACTAAACGATACACGTTTATTTTATTACAATGAACTGACTATGTTGATTTTACACCAAATAGACGATATTTATACAATCATAATTAATTTATAGGTCGAAACAGGCAAAAGCCCCAAATTTAAACACACAGCAACCTATTGTAGTAGATATAATTTAATAAACAAATTAATGCTCAAATTTTGTGATATTATTTTAGGAATAAACACATATTTCACCATTCCAAATATTGTAATGCTTTGTATGTTGAGTGTGGGTGTATAAGAATCGTGCTTACTTTATATTTGGAATAAAAAATTATTTTGCGACTTGAGATTATTGTGATGTTTGGCAAGTAATAATGTAATGGACTTGTACCAAATATGATACATTATTCTGTATCATATTATTTCACATCAGCTTTTCAACCTTCCAGCTTTTTTTGAAGATTTAGAATACAGCGCAGATTCAACTGGCATAAAAAATATAGCCATACTAGATCATTTCTAAAATTCGTCGGCTGCTTTTTGAGTTAAATCATTACAGAAAAAGTTACCTGGCCTTTCTTTTTATAATCTTATTTTATGTAGACGATAATAGATTGAGAAAAAATCATATCTAGGCTACGGATCGGTAGGTACACCACACAAATAACTTTTTCTTGGGCATCACCGGGAACGCAACTTTGGACGCCTTGATTCTACGCTCAACTACGCTACGTAAAGCACGAGATACTAGATATGAGTACATTTTTAACCGACTTCAAAAAAAGAAGGAGGTTATCAATTCGGCCGGTATGTTTTTTTTAATATATTATTATCACATTTGATGTTAAATATAAGTGACGAAAACTTAAATATAAGAAAATATCAAATTTGTAAGTAAAGTAAAAACTAAAAACCAACAAAAAGCTGAAATAAAAAAGGAAAACTTTAAAGGAACAATGAATAACTCGACGGCATAAATCCTTGTTGGGAACTTGTAATTAATATTTAATCCTTTATCCTTAATTTGCGGCTTTACACAATAAATTAATTTTACGGCTGCCTGGATTTAGCTTGTTAAATTTTAATCTGTCTTATTACCAATTAATGCTTTATGGTGAAGATACAAGATTAAATTTTGTATAATATCGCTGATTCAAATAGAACTTATTTCTAGCAACTTTTATACGAATCAAGTGATCATTATTATCATAATAGGAATTAACCGAATATAGAGTAGAAAAAACGTATTTGTCTGTGATATGTTTAAAAAACGGAATGAATGTTTTAATCCTAGAAAAGCAGTAAGGCTTTTTGTTAAAACTTGCTCGCGTGTTTTGCTAATATGGCGTGATTAACATCCAGTCTATGAATAACAAACATACAAACATACAATCAGTGCACCTTTTGACTCAACTATTCCAAAATATTTACATAATTGACTGTTTTGTTGGCGAATAAAAATGATTTATTAATTAATATCACGTTAGGTGTTAAATGCATTACGTTTCTTTTATCCTACTAATATTATAAATGCGAAAGTTTGTGATGTGTGTGTGTGTGTTTGTTACTCTTTCACGCAAATTCCACTGAACCGATTACAATGAAATTTAGCACACATATAGAGGGTAACTTGGATTAACACATAGGTTTATAGGTTATATAGGTTTTATCCCGGAAATTCCACGGGAACGGGAAGTATGCGGGCGAAGCCGCGGACTCAAATCTAGTTGTATCATAACGACAATTATTTACACTAGCTGTTGTACAAATTAGTAAGTAATCATCTAAGTGCCATATTTATTTTACGAATCTTCATACATATATGCATATTAAAAGCAATACCGAAACGCTCAAATAAAAATTTCGGTAAGAAAGTTTATCTCTTCGGAGTTTAATATCTAAACAATAAAATAACGAACATTGGAAGTCAAATAAAAGGCATTGAAGGAAAACAAACTGGGCGCTAACATTGCCAGTATTTCGAAATAAAAAAGCCGTATTTCTGCTTGTCCTGTATGCATTGCAATGTTCTATTTTTTAGAACCAAAGCATCGTTAACCCCGAGTAGAACAAGATTTATGCTCTTGTATTTGACGAGGCAATTATCAAGGGGTCTATTAATGCGATAACACCTACGATGTGTATGGAGAAAAAAAGGTTCGTGATAATTAAAGTTTGCCGGCTTTGAGAGTGCATTCACATCGCTTGCATTAATAATGATTAATTATTCTTGTGACGGTCGTTGTTTGTTTATTACAATGAATGTAAATGAGGTGCATTAGATGCAAAATAACAATGTGTTTTATCTGCTTTTCAAATAAAAGCAGATAAAAATGTCTTAGCTATATTTTTTTAAAGGCATACAAAGTGGTTACTATTTTAAGACATAATATGATTTATATTTAAAATTCATTTACATAATCTTAAAGTAAGAATTGATTAACATAAATAACTATCACATATACATAATGGAAGAAAATTGCCTCAAAATACATTATTAATGACGCCTTATAACCCGCAAGTTCATTAGCTCGCCATTCATAAAAGTATTCAATTTTCGGGCAACAGTAAACGTACGTATTGTTTCATTTTAAGCGTGATTACATTCAACCGACTGAATATGTGAGTGGGCATGAACAATTCAGGGGCGAACTATTCTGTTTGCAAATTATTTCACTTGGGTACGTTGTAGCTGATTCAATTTACATGGAGCGTGCTATTGCACTTAAGGTGACATCGTCTCATCGATGTATGCGCGTGGGTGTTCTTGTATGGGAATTTATTATCAGATTAAAACATGCAAATGCATCTAAATTTAGAAACGAGCCGCTAAGATGCTTATTTGTACTGGCGTATGAACTACATTGCAGTTTTTGAGTTCAAAAATTGAATTGGTGGTAAATGTTAAAAAAAGTTATGACGATTCAAAAGTACTTTTATAAGAAGTCTAATTGAATAAATAAATGTTTGAGTTTGAATCTAACATAAATGTCGGACCAAGCATAGTTCCATAGCAAAAGTAATATTTCATTATCACTGAAAATGAAAATTGGAATAATAATTTAGCATAAATGAGATGGACCTAATGCTAGGTTTTGGTCATTTCCACCGCGTAAACCGTAACACAGATTCCATGTAGACCTTATGTTTTGGGCAACAAGCCTGCTGCCTGCTAGCATTATGTACAATCCGCTATTTAAGTGGAACAATGTTAAAATCATTCCATACATTATTATTCTAAGCTCATGCATGACAGTTCCATCAATGCTTCATTGTCGAAATCTCTATTAAGCGTTAAATTGTACCATTTTCAAACGTTTCATGATTCTCGGCAGCTTAATTTAATTCTGTAAACCTATATAGAATATTCATCGTAATAATTACGTTTTTGTTTGCAGAATTATTGCGTGTCTGAATTTAGTGATATAATATAAATTTTATTATGGTAGAAATTGTGTTTACATTTTGTAAATGAAGCTTACGTGATTGTTACATAAATTAAATATTATAAGCTCGGCTGCTTCAAAGTGCATATTTGCTTTTGTTTTTCTTCTAAGCTTGGCTTTTCTTCTATTGAAGGATTTGAAGGATATTGAACATGCAAATATTAAAAAGTTTACATTTACATTTACATTTTTTCCCGTACCATTCTTTATGTATTTTAGGTAATGCAGGGCAAAGACTGGTCGTTAAAGTTGAATTATTACATTTATCTTCATTCTTAATTGTATCCTTGGATATTACTTGTACATTTTTAAGTAAGAAGCCATTAACTTTAATTTTTAATTCAACTTTATTTATACCTAATACATATTCATGAGTAAAACTGAAATTAAGTTTCACTGGTATTAAAAGGAGAAGTATTGTTTTTCCACATAAATAAAGTATATTATATCCATTTATTTTACTGGTTTCAAATAAAAGGCTGTTAACATTCATTAAATGTAACTCTGGGAGATATTCTACATACGAAAACGATCCCTAATGGCCTTGTATGAGATCATTAGGAAGATTTATTATGTTCCTGTGGAATATCGGTTAAATAATACGTATAACCGTATGAAATATTGTAATTATGACTGCCTATCAGTCTTAATAACTCAGAATAACTTGATATTTATATCTTACAATATTTGATGAGAAGAGAACATTTAGAGAGAATATTTTTTTGTCGTAGCAAAAAGTCGTTAAACACAGCAATTCCTTCATTCATTCATTCAATTCTCTTATCCGATTATTATTAATATTTATGGGCGGTGAGACCACTTACCTTAATCAAAAATAATGTTTTAAATTAATGTGCGATTCATCATTACCTTATGTATGTCAATAATCATAAAATCTTAAAATGTTAAACTCTTTCCTACCAAAGGCTACGTAATAATAATGACGTCATTACAATCTATTCCAATAGTTACTCGCATTCATCATACAGGATGATATTACAGTCAACAGTAGCTAACTAATGTATTTAGAAGAGATTCATGAGCACGTAGATAAATTCAATTAGATAGCTGAAACCGATCAGAACATTACTATTGAATTCCAGAATCAATTACCTGACGTTATTACTGCAGAAATTCCGACTATAACTCTACCGGTTTTATAGACTTAAAAGTTTAGTTCTAACTTGGTGAGAAATTGTCTCAGGATGGTCTCTGTCTTATGAACCAAAGTTTATTATTAGAATAGTTAATTCGTTCTCTAAAAGTCTTATTTGAATTTAATATAGAGTTCTCTACGAAATTAATTATTATTAAGTAATTTCTAATGTAATTAGTTTTCATGTTTAATCGACAGATTAGAAAACGTTTCAAGAAACCTATTCTAAGGAAATCATCATTTTCTAAAACTCATCTCTTTACTTATATAAACCGTTTCAAAAAGCCAGTCCATCAGTCAGCTAGTACGTATAACGTAGCCCTTGTAGTTTTAGTAAACATAATATTTTTTAATCCTGTCTATTCTGGTTCTTGTTCTAAGAAAATTATACGAAAAATATGCTAATTCCATTCTTGTTTAATAATATAAAGCAGAGATAATTTATGATTCTCGCAAAAATTCACAGTCCTTACATCTGTCTTTTAATTTTTTAATATTAAATTACATCACACTGAAAGTAAGATTCAATTATGATTTTAGTCCTCATTATCTTTTCCTCTCTAAAATATATGAGACTTTTCGCCAAACCGACTTTTACTTGTAATCATTATTATTGAGTTAAGCTTCACAAATCTTTGAGTACACACGTAGAATTTGAATAAAGTTGATTGAGATATTATGCTTATTGTATAATGAGATAACGAGAGAACGTATCTAAATGGCGAGATTTGGTTCTTCAAAATGCGAAATAAATCTCAACGATGTGCACAAGTGAAATGTTTTTATTTTGACCACAAAACGTAGATCGTAAAGCGCGTCACACACGGTGAAGATACTGTAATATTTTATCTTAAGATACTGTAATCCGCCATCTTGTTACAAATGACCCACAAAATTTCGGGTCATTTGTAACAGGATGGCGGTTCTACAGGGGTCTTAGTACGCAATGACAAAAAGAAAAATGATGGTCAGAACGCTGATACCGGATACCTTAAGATACTGTAATATAAAATATTACAGTATCTTAAGATAAAATATTATAGTATCTTCACCGTGTGTGACGCGCTTAATGCTTTCAAGAGACGTCTTGAAAGTACGTCTAAAAATCGATTTTAATAAATACTAATGAAATTGATTTCACGCTGTAATAGAGCTAGGAGCTAGATTTTAACAAATATGCAGTAACATTCGTTGGGCATAGATAAACAATAACTATACCTAAAACTATAATCAGTAGGGATAGGTACTTACTGGACTAAATATATAACAAATATTATTACCAAATTCATTAGTCTATCGTTCTACTAAAAGCTATAAGCCCATACAAAACTAATTGTTTGAAATAATTGCATCTGTTTTGCAAACATGGCCAACCCATCAAAATAGTTCGTGTAACCTTGTACAAAACAAATATTTCTGCATTGAACTGACATCTATAGAGCATTCGTCATATCGACTCGTATCAAACGGAGTCACGAGTCAAGCTCAAGGCCTCAAACTTAAACCTGTCAAGCGCATGACCGCACTCATTATTAGAAAACAATGATATAGAATGACATCTATACATATAATAAATCTGTAGAAGGGTCAATTCTGTACATTGAAAATATTGCAAAAATAAATAGCAGGGGGTGTTACTGGATCGATACCAAACCCAAATATGTGATTAAAAAAATTTTTGTCTGTCTGTCTGTCTGTATGTGAAGGCATCACGTGAAAACTAACGGTTCGATTTCGATGAAACTTGGTACAATTATACCTTATTATCCTGGGCATAAGATAGGATACTTTTTATCCCGGAAAAATACGTAGAAAAAAAATAAATCTTATTTTTTCTTAATTTTTCCGCGCGGACGGAGTCGCGGGCGGAAGCTAGTTTAAAATATATTTTGGAAGATACAAGACATACCTACTTGAACTAAATCTTCCCATTAATTAAACTTAACCTTAACATGCTTTTACCAAATATTTCCATGAAATAAATGCGTAGGTAATTTTATTTTAATATGTAGACTTGTTTTTCTCTTCATTATTGATATTTGTTACATAATTTATACTAGCTTCCCGCGGCTTCGTCCGTGTAGCGACTACATGCACTTTGTAGAAAAAGTAGCAAATTAGAAAGAAGAAAGAAATTATATACTAAAACCACTCTAGAAACGCTCTATCTATTAAAAAAAACTTCATTAAATTCAGTTGCATGGTTTTAAAGATTTAAGTATACACAGGGGAGGACAGACAGCAACAGCGATTTTATTTTATACTGTGTAATCACAAAAAATCAACAACTTGATTCACATACAAAGTGAACTTATATGATGACAAGGCTGTAAAAAGTTTTCAGTCTTTTAATTTAAACAAGAATTTATTCACTCCTTAACTCGTCTAGTAAAATTCAATCCATGGTCATTGTTACAATATTACAATTGTGTTATTAAAAATCGTTTGAGATTTATGAGAACCATACGTTTGTTTGTATCGTGAGACATTGAAATAAATTGGCTTATCGTTTAAAACATCTTGATTAAAATAAATTGATTATTTGAATAGAATCGTCAAAACCGTGCCTTGATCGTGAACATCCATAGCTAATGTTATGTGATGAGTTTTTGTATGTGTTGATCAATGCCGATGTAGAATGTAGATTTTTGTTCTTGATGTGGTTATTTTATCGATTATTATGAGTATTTAATAGTGATGAAGTTACGATTACGATTTTGAAGTTTATTGTATTGAGTAAACTTAGGTATATATTAACACTTTTACAAACCGTTAAAAACTTTGATAAAAATAATTATTGTGATTACTAAATAATATTATTTTGCAGGAAACTGAAACGATGCTTTCATGTAATTATTCAGATATTTATAGGAGGAGGAGTAAAATATACTTCCCACATAGTCGTTTTTAGAGCCAAACAATAATTAAAAAATCGTAAAAGAAAACTTAACTAGGTAATTACATACTTACGTAAAAATGACAGATAGAACACGCGATTATATTCTTTACCGTCCTCCGCAAACTAAAAGTTTTCCACCAACATAATTGTATGAATATTCACAAAATGTAGAATAAGATTTTCAAATGTAATGATAGACTGCTATGGTAAACAATTCAAATTATTGAAAATCAATACCGGTGAAACCGTTTATTGTACGCAATACGAATAAAATTTCGTTCATGTCATTACGTTGAATTTAGGTGGTGGCAGTTTATTATTTAACAATACCTACGTGTTTCATTTCTATATGTAACTTATATTTAAAACCTCATGTAAATGTGAGATTGTTTAGTAAGTAAGGAATAGTTCGTATTTTACGATTGTGTGCTGGTTCAAAAAGAATAATACCTTATATGATTGTTTAGTATAACATCTTATATCTATGTAGTTTGTGTTATATAGAAAAAAAATATGACTATTAACTTTTTAGAGTGGGAGTCGAGCATGCTTCGGCACGAACTGGGCCACGCTCGCAC